>JACXVL010000045.1:0-225672 GCA_014898675.1 Athelia sp. TMB | reverse complement strand
TGAACAATTCGCCTTGGGAGGCTCTCATGCCTGGTTGGCCTTGCCCTGGATTCGCCATGTTAACAGCGGCTGGCGTTTGAGGCTGTGAACCAGGCCCGAGCCGTGGGGATGGAGACATAGTATGTTGCGTGTGTCCGGGAAAGCCGTTGGAAGGAACAGTCGGTTGGTGGGGTTGTGATATGCCAGGTGGTTGCGATAGACTCGCCATGATTTGCGACTGCGAGTCCCTCCGCTGCAAATCCTGCCCCATCGCAGGGTTCCCGTGTTGCCTCATCGCCATATCCGCCGGCCCCCGCGCTTGCATACCCATCTGCTGACGCATTTGAGCTGGCATGATATTCCCAGCGCCCATCCCCATAGGCATCGACATCCCCCCCTGCTGCCCAAGTGGACCGTTCCCAGGCACCTGCATGTGTCCCATTGCCTGGTTCATCTGTTGTGGTTGCGACTGTACGCGACGAAGCGTCTGGGCGCCCATCGGCGGTTGCTGCAGCATGTTTGTGAACGCTGGGGCGAACTGATTATTGCCTAGTCCTGCCATAGGCTGTCCCGACGCGCCTCCCGGAGTCAAGCTCTGCGCATTTTGTGCCTGCTGCAAAAGGCTGGCCTGCCGTTGATGTTGAGCAACTTGCATAGCTTGCAATCGCTGACGGTCCGCCGCAGGCGGCTGCCCGCCCCCGAGCATGTTCATAGGCAAATTACTGGTGGCACCGTTGTTTGAGAGCATGGCCATAGGGGGCTGGCCCATCTGCTCTGCCTGTTGTCGGTTTTGCATGAAATGCTGTTGTCCGTTCATAGGGCCTGGGGGAAGGTGTGAGACACCAGATTGCCGCATCCCGTCCTGGCGCAAGTTCATCTGGGTGAGGGTAGGCGTGGGGTTGAAATTGAAGGCGCCGGGTGGGCCAGGGTGCATTTGAGACTGTGTGGTCGACATGTCTGCTAAGCACCAAAAATGCCCGAGGAGAGGTTCGTGTCAATAAACAGTCTGTTGATCGTCACAGCGACAGTAGACCTAAGAAAGGCTGCTGAGTCGAGAGGCGACGGCTGATAGCGTCGGCTGTTGTCAACAGTGTCGATGAGTGCACTGAGGACAACAACGAGCTGGGCAGGATGAATGGCCTCGAAGTTGTGCTCACAAAGGGAAAGGCGGGAGCGTTATTGGGAGCGTGTGAGCAGCGAAGTCGGCACCTATTATTTGTTGTTTGAGCAGTCCAGGTTTTCCTTTGTCGTCCACCAATGGTCAGGCAATTCAAGCACCACGAACAAAAGCTCCTCAAGAAAGTCGACTTTCTCAATGTGTGTTTTTTATGCCAATCAATTCTCCCGATCACTCCTAACCACCTTCCTCAGTGGAAGCAAGATGCGAATCTGCGGGAGATAAAAGTGATGCGCCGGTACCACATCCAGGATCGGGAAGACTATCACAAGTACGCCCTTCTGGATATCAATGCTCTTCTCGTCGTTTACACCGGTTTACTAGATACAACAAGCTTTGCGGCTCGCTCCGATCGTTTGCGCACCGATTATCTCTTCTCCCCGCCCAGGACCCCTTCCGATCACGCATGGAGGACCAGCTATTGTCCAAGCTGTACGACATGGGCGTGCTAAACACTTCGGCGAAGCTCAGTGACGTGGACAACAAGCTTACCGTTGCTGCCTTTTGCCGGAGAAGACTGGCGGTTTTCATGTGCATGTCAAAGATGGCGGAGACCGTCAGCGCGGTGCGTGCATGAGGCTCGGCGTGGTGTTCGCTTTTATTAACCCACGCCTTGATGCAGGCTGTGAAGTTCATTGAGCAGGGCCACGTCCGAGTTGGTCCCGACGCCGTCACTGATCCGGCGTTTCTTGTTACGAGGTAAGTTGCTCGATCAATGTCGTCACTCCCACCTAACCTCGTGTAGGCATATGGAGGACTTTGTGACATGGGTGGACACGTCTAAGCTCAAGCGAACCATCATGTCTTACAACGACGAGGTGAGAATTCCCGCAAGCATATGCAGAGCCGGAGTTGATTGCTTTCTTTCAGCTCGACGATTTCGATTTATTATAGTGTCCATGATCGCTTGTTCATCTTAGTGGCCAGTGCAAAGCAAATGGTCGCTGCACCTGCTGCCACCATCATCGCCACACTTACATGGCCATTGCGAGCAAATAGGAATATAAGAATGGAATATTCAGAAATCCAGTCACTCGAACGCGTGCATGTCCACAGCAGCCTGTCGCAGGCGCTCCTGGAAACCGCTAGAAGTACCTTACTATTCGCTCAATCCTAATAATGCAATTATATGCGCCAGGATGCGCACTCGTCAAAGCAAAACGTTCGAAACATCGCTTCTATTTCCGACTGGTATGTATAATGACGAATCCACAAAAGAGATACAAATATCTTGCATGAATAGATACGGTAGGTAATATGATAGTAATCCGGATATAAGAGAATATTCGAGGAATGATCAGGAGAGAAAGAGCGAAAAAGAGAAGAGGTATGTATTAACGAGCCCGAAATATAAGCTATGAGATTATGCGTGTAGGATCGAGCTTCGTTGTCCATGACTGCAACTCCTTAGCGTTCGGAGCTGCAAGCGCGTGTGAGTTGGCAGATGTAAAGAGCGTGAAGGAGAAGCGTTGCTGGAACAAATAGTGTGAGCATCATACTGAACACGCCAGGAGGGAGGTGGGCATACCCCGAGTAGCATCTCCTTTTGTGGGTCGCTCTCGACGTTCACGCCGTCGAGGCTAATGACACCGACTTCCTCAAGTTCGCTGGAACGGGCGTACATGTGGAGATACGGTCTGTATGCATAGGCATCAGTTTCAGTTCCCGAACTACAGCAGTGAGTGTTACCTTCGGAGAACAAACCAACGCTTTTCCCAGACGTTGTTGTTTGCATCTGTCAGGATCATAAGATGGCCCTTCTTGGTCGGCGCATCGCTGTGATATCGTCAGTCGCGCGCCCAAAATTCCATAGTGAAAACCCCACCTTCGGCCTACCAGCTTTGTGTTGGAAATCAATTTTAGGCCTTCTGGGATCTCATACGGAGTGTGGATGCCTTTGCTCGTGTAAGAGGATGTCTCACTGTCTTGCGGCTCCTGGCTGAGTACAATCTGAAACATCATTGTCAATCCGTGACTGGCAGTAAAGCATCACCAATCAGCGTACCTCGCCACGGTGGCCGAATTGCTTCTGCCACAGCTCCACCGACTTCTGCAATAGCGCATCTGCCCCCCAGACCATTGAGTCGGCTTGAAAAGGGCGTGTGATTGTGTTTGCAAGAATGACTCGGACGGCTTGCACATCCGCCGCCCGTCTCTCCGTGGACACTAGTCGCGAATAATCTTCCACCACAGATATGCCTCGCGGTTTCCACACTCCAAGTGCCTCCTCACCACGAACGTACTTCTCTGCCGTGTCGAGCCGCCAAAGATCCTTTGGTGACCGCGTCAGTGGGGGCGATAGGCGCACATTGAAAACTGTGCTCGTCTTCGTCAGAATCCTCGTCGACCCAAAGAGATTCATGAACCGCGCGGGTGGCCGCGCATCGCGCATTTGCATCGTGATCGCCATATCCATCGAGAATTGCACCGGTTCTACACAAATATCAACAGCCACAAACCACATGACTTGCAGCAGCACACGCTGGTTGGCTGCGGTCACCCGGTTCAGAAGCAGCGAGTCGTGCACGCTGGAGTCCCACAACGCCTCGGCACGCAGGGTACCCGTGCCGTCGGGCTTGAACTCGAGGGTTTGGTCCTTTTGTAGTGGGAGCGTGACGAGGGCCTTGGATGTGGATTCGTGCACGCGGCCCTTGGGGTCGAGCAGGCGGACGTTGCCTAGGCGCATTTTTGTGAACTCGAGCCAGGGAAGTTGTTGTCCTGAGTTCGAGGAAAGTGATAGCACGATGCGTCGTTGAAGACCTTGGTGGAGAGAGAATGCCCCAGGGTCTACGGCCCCCTGTGATATGACAGGCACGGGAACATATTGACCGTCTGGGCCTAGCTCGCACACCTGCAACCAGGCGACCACATCGTGGCTTTGCTCCACAACAAAGTCAGTTTCTGAACGCCGCATAAGTGGGAGCGTGGCCGGTGGCCCATCAGAAGTTGAGGATGAAGCCGCAGAGGGCGTGATGGCTTTCTGGTCCCGTAACTCGTCCCAGTGTTCTAAACGGTCGAGATATGTGGGCTTGACCGCTGCGAAGAACTCTATGGGTGCGTAACCGTTCCGTAAATGTACAAGAGTTTTTGCAGATGCAACGATAGAAAAACTGCGCCGAAATTTGACATCTGATAGTACGGAGGCGTCTATGTCCACTGCATTCGAGGGATATACTTCTTCTGCTGCAATGGCAGGGCCGACAAAAGAGGACAATCGGACTTGGAGATGCACCGCGGAGAACTCGTGAGAAGAAAGACCCTTGACAGAGTCAACAGTAAGGAAGAAGCTGAGCTTGCTGCCACTAGGAATCGTGCCTGGCACTGGCGACGAAGCACGGGTGGAGGCCGAGGAACCATTGGCATGCTTGCTAGAGGACACGACACTGACGACCTTGATATCAACTCGGCATGAGCCGATTGCTTCGGCAGTATATCTGCAGAATATGGGCACAGTGGATGTGGAGGACAAACGACGGGAAAGTGGAGCCAGTGATATTAGAGCATTTCCGATGAAGGAATACTCGGGAGGAGGAATGTTATAAAATGGCTCGTCTGAGGAGAAATGTTGAGTATATGATGGGCGATCGATGTATGTTGTCAAATTGCGCATCCGAGTTAATTGCGCCTGAAGTCGGTCTAGTGACCACGGATATATCGCATTGTGGCGTCTGTCCAAGACTTTCACTGCAACAGACGGTTGGGTTGATGAAGCGAGCACGGGATCAGCCACATCGCCGAACTCATCCAGGCCTGCAATAGTGCCAACGGCAGATGATGGCGCGGCCAAAGAACCTCCTGATGCGATGGTAAAGTTATATGAAACTTCTTTCCCTAATTCCTTACTACCTTTCGTTTAATGAAATGTGCGAGAAAATGCAAGAAATCAACACACCTGACGATGTTGGCCTCCTTGATGAGTACTGCGCTAGAAAGCACCAACTCAGCCATAGAAAATGCGCGATGGGCCCTCCACTTGTCAAGGACTTTGCGTATAAGTCTTAATTGACGTGCTGAATAGATGACCGGCTCAAATTGAGACTCCTCCATATCCACTTCTCCGCGTGCACGAGCGTCTATCATGCGGCGCATTTGTGTTTGAACCAGCTTGAGTTGGTGTTGCATGTGCTCTTTCTCTACCTTCAAGTCTTCCGCCTCCGTAGAAGACTCTGTGATAGCTTGTAGACGAGATTCGAGCTGGTGTTGGACATCTTTCAGTGAGTCATCAACCAACGGGCTTCCTCGACTTTGAACGTTATCCCAACTGGAGTCATCAGTGGTAGCATCGCTTGAAAAAGGCCGCCCTGATTCACTCCAAATGTCATCGACATGACTGAGACTACTCTCCGGTCTGGACTTCGGCCCAACGTGCCCTCGCATTGTCTTGACCTTAGTGATCTTGTCGAAAAGCTTGTTGAGATCTTCATCGGGTAGATTGTCCAACGCAGGGTCTAATCCGAGGCGAGTGAATGCGGCCTCTCGCTTGGCAAATGTCCAATCTACATCAGCTTCATCTTCTTCAGACGAAACAGTAGATTCTGGTACGCCATCCCCTGCTTCCAAATCCGCAGCAGAGACGCTGATGTGCATACTTGACCTAGTTGCTGCTCGATCTCTTTGTTTTCGTACTTCCTCAGGATTGTTAAACCGGAAAACATGGTTGTCCCCTGCAAAATGTAAGCGGGGTGGTGAATAGTCAAGACCATTATTCTCACCGAGAATGATACGAAAACCAGACCGCAATTTATAAGCCTAGCAGTTTTGTCATGAGGAACATATCAAAATAGACTTCGCATCACACTAACCTGGCCGGGTGATATTTGCTTTCCATTCAAGAACTGAGTAAATGCTGATTAGCACGAAAAGGCGCATTGCAGCAATGCAACTACTCACTGTTACGCTTTCTGGCATGGCGTGTAGGGTGACCTTCCCATCAACGTTTTCGAAGTAACAATGGCTATCCAGGATCTTATCGCCACTAAGACGGATTGCCGCAGGCTGATCACTGTCGAGTTTACCAACCTACAGTTCAAGCGATATCAAAAACACTAAACAAAGCATACGGAATCTTGCCTCGCACCGTCGTGGTCCCCATCTTGAGTTGATAGATCAGGCATTCGCTCATGAGAGGATCTAAAATGGATGCTCAGCTATTGAGTAAAGCATATATCTATAATTGCAAACGAACCTTCATTCTAGTGAAAGGGGGATTTTTGAGATTATTCCTTAGGCAAAATATACAGAGCGACATACCAAATTAACCAGATGAGGCATCTACGTGAGGAAGGTAAGCATGAGGTAGGGAATTTGGACCAATGTGCAACGAACCTTCTTAGGTGTATGAACTCCAACTAAATCCTTCTCTACAGTGATACCTAACTCCTCTAGTGCCTTCTCACGTTCTTTCTGCACCTCTTGGGTTCGTTGCATCTTTTCTTCCCAAGTTTCATTCAAACTTTGCATCAATTTTTCGCTGGTCTCCATCTGATCCTGAAGTTCCGCTTTGGTGACTGTCTTGATAGTTCCATCCTTCGCCTTGTATGTGACCTTTTGCTTTTCTGGCGGAACTTGAGGGTCATAGACATCTTCGCTGGTGCCGCCAGACACTCGGGCTGAAGGGTTCATTAGTGTGGAGTTGACCGTCATTGAGATATATACATACCTCTGAGCACTTCCAGTTCCTCCTTAAGCTCCCGGACAAGTTTGGCATTGGGGTCCTCGTTGACGATAGCTTTGTTCTTGATCTTCTTCGCCTGATCTGCATAACGCAGAGTACTCAACGTCTCCTCATAATCGGCGGGCGCGATAGCCGCTATCATCGCGGTTTTAGAGTTGCCTCCCAAACTATCTTTTAGCAGCCATGTCAAAACCTGTTTCATGAATGTAAATTAGGGCATGAAGTGGAGTCCAGAAAAACGCACGGAGTCGCGATAAGGAATGAAGTCTTCGGGCGATTTCCCGCCTTTCTTGCTCTTCTTCGGGTCGTGCGAGCTCGCCGTAGCCAGAGCAGAAATAACTTTCCCCAGCGTAGTAAGAGACTTGTTGATATTGGCACCTTCCTTCAACCGCTGTCCTGTGGCGCCTGTGGAATTTGCTCGCTCAGATCCAGCAAGATCGACGAGACTGAACCATTCGATCACTGATGCTCTACTGGTATGGCTCTGCTACATACCTGATGCGCGACACTTTCTCGGTGTCCAGATTGGTACTGACATCGTGTTTCTTCATCGTCAAGAGCAAAGTGAAGACAGCATGGGAACGTGAAGACCTAGATGCGCATAAGTATTTGGTAAGTTTCACTTTGTCAATCTGACTCACGTCTCGTTCATGTTCGTTGCCGCAACCGTTCGCGCCTTGTTTCCCTCGTCCATGAGAGTCATCATCTCGTGATAGCTGTTCACGACCAGCTTCGATAGATCTTCCACATATGGGCCCAAGCTGGGATGCTCCCGAACACGCAAGTTTCCCGTGTTCTTGGGATTCAACAAATCACGCACTTTCTCGTTATAAATCTATGAGTAGTTAGTAGTAGTTATGCTGCCTGATTGAGCTCGCTCACTTCGATATACGATACTTCTACAGTGAAGCTGAGGTTGGGGTCTCTCGCCATCTTGTCCTCGACGCGTACAAACAGCTCGGAGCATGTCAAGGGTATGATTCCCTTGTCCGCGCCATCTAGTAGGATGTCAGATGAATATTTTTAACGATGCGGTACAATACGCACATCCCATCATACTATGATGAATATATTAGCACCATGAACATGTGCCGATCGAGTGTCGATATTACTCACCTGTACGACTTGCCCGATCCTTGCCAGCCCAGTCTGTCAATATACAACCCGCGCGTTCATAGAATAAGCCTACCTGTTTGTCCATCTTACAGAGCAAAAGTTAACACAACGAGGTTGGGAGTTAAGACCGGGCTACTCACAAGCCAAAATACACGCGTTAAAACCATTAAACCCATGGTCCAACAATTCCTTCCCTAAATCATCATACAGAGTTTGTTGCGAACAATATTGCGGCTCGTCCCTGGGCCCAGCAGACCAGTAACTCTTGTCAAAACTGAATGCCATGGTCTTGCGCTCCGTTGCACGCTTGGCGTCCTGCGTTGATCCCATTTCCGGTGGATCGATGAGAGTCTGATTACCCTCCATACGAATAAGGGGTTTAGCCCCGCGAGCCAGCTCTATTAAACATAGTCAGTTTCGTGCAAATTAGCACCAGGACGCGTTCGTGCTCACCGCGACTATTGAGAGGTCTGCATCGCACTACGACTTTGATGTTGCCATCCCCTGCCTCCGCCATCGTCTATGAGATCCTCTTGAATTTTTAGGCGTGACGGCCGTGTAGATTTGCAGAGCTCAGAGGAAAGACTTCGAAGCGACGGAAGCAAGCAGCCGGCCTCACCGCGACCAGTTACAGTGTGTTAGAGCAGAACGAGCCACGCGATTTCTATGGCAATCCCTAAAAGGTGGCAACACCCCTCTCTTTACAACCAGCATCATCTTAGAGACTGCCACAATCTGCTTTCTGCTCAGGCTAGCTTATCTATCTTACCTCATTGGAACCGCTAGCAAATTCGCTTGAAATCGGTTGCTTCCTGTTATAAACTCTTCGCAAAGGCTCCTCGCGAGTCGCGTCCATAAAGAGATCGCCATCACCTGACCTATGATCGCTATTCGAGCCTGCGCTCCAACTAAATCTTCACGCATAGCACCAGCCACTTCATAAACGAAAGACCGTCGTTTCAGAGGCTGCTTTTATTCAATTTCATCTCATCGGCAACATGGCGCAGTCCAAATTCTTCACTAGACCTGTAACGAAAGGTCTTGCGTCCAGTCAGCCACTATGTACTCTCTATTGCCCAGGCTGTTCTGCACCATCCTGGCAAAATCTGACCTAAGTGCGCCCTGCGGAGCTTCTATATTTTTCAGGCCCTGCAATCAAGCTATCCACGTGTCCAAAGACCTTAGTAAATGGACAGAATGGACAGCCGAGGTCGCTGAGCGTCTATTTAGAAGTTCATTCCCAAACCATCGGTCTTGACAACATATTCATCTCCTGAGTCCTCTAGTGTTCAATTCTTCAACGCCACTCGCAAACTGCATAGGTTTCTATCATTTTTCAGAACCGACTCCCTGGGACAGGCACACCATCAAACACTGCCTCGAACCTTAAGAACACTATATCAACTATGCCACCTCGACGACCCCTTGGACGTTAACCACTCATTTGAAATCCCTTGTACTACAACTGTTTGTGCCATGGACTCCCAGCAACACCAATGGGATTATCAGCCGGAGGGCCTGCACGGAGGTAACAAGCACGACGCCGTTGCAAAGCAAGGTCATCGGGATCATAAGCAGGACCTGCAGCGAGGGATCCCTCACGCCGTAGATTCAAGGCAAGACCAATGGCCTGGGCATAACCAGAAATATATATACCGAGACAATAAACACGACATGGATTCGAAGCATGATATAGTCTTGGCCTACAACCATGACATGGATTCTGGGTCCGAGCATGATATTCCTGCGCACTATGAAGGGATGACCTCTGGGAAGACCGACCCATCTAAGAAAGGTGCGTCTCTCTCAATGATATCAGCGAGCTTTAATTCAAGAGTCATGCTCAGGTCACGGACATCTATGGGGAAATATCAAAGCCCTTGTTACCCTTTCACAGAGCCCCGAGCACCGGTTAGTTGCCAGGTCTATCTATGGTGTATAGTGCTAAAATGCGTGAATCAGGGACCAATATATCCAGAAATGCGAGGAGGAAGAAAACAGGCGCTGGCCTACTGCACAGGAGCGCGAGATCGCAGTAAGATACCAGGCTGCTGTAGGCTTGCAGCATCTGGCCATCTCACGCGATAAGCGCTATTTGAAACGCCTCTCGATGGGCTACTTTGAACCCATTCCTCTCGCCTGGTCCCAAGACATGTATGGTCGTAATCCCCTCGTTCAGCCTTGCGCCGGCTTTGGAATCGGTAAATATGAAGATGGTGCAGGTAAAGCTGAATGGACGTGCTATTGTTAATGACCTAATAAAGCATTCTGTAGAGGAACGTTTGTATTGGACTTTGAATCACGCTGTGCACGACGGTAAGCCTCGCCTCAAATCGATGCCGCGGACTGAGGCGCAAGAGGTATTCTTGAGTTCTGCCGGCTAGGGAGATCTACTAAAATATCTGGTGCAGTTGCTCTTGGCGGCAAGACGTGGGCGGCGTGCTCAAACTATAGATATGTCGTATATCTCCGACGGTGACGCTTTCCAGGGAAACCGGCGTTACAAGCAGAAGGGTTACACGAGACAAGTTCCTGCGATCCCCGTACACAGAGCAGTCTACGAAATGCAGCACAATGTGCATGAAGGGAAGGTCCAAGTCGATACCATGGTCCTCCTGGACGGCTCCTCGTCGATGGGATGGGATCATGACGGTTTTGATCAACCTCGCCATATTGGTAAGGTTCAATGCTATGTGTTGAATGAAATCTAATCACGCTTCATGGGCAGACGTAGTTCACAATATCCTTCGCAGAGCCGTCAATCGTTCGTCTCACGTTTCACATCGAAATCACTCTGCATTCTCGCTGACAATGACATAACCACAGACATGGAAATCAGGGACCGATATCCTGATCCGCAAGGCCATCGCGGGGTTGAAACCGTCATATTCAACACCACCGCTGAGCGACTAGGGAAGATTGGCCCATCAAACTTTGAGAGTCAGTGGGGCAAAATCCAGCACAAAGTTTATTCCGGTGAGTTATATCTTACACTCGTGCTACCAGTACAATTTTTAATACCTGCAATGCGTAGGCGGAGGCACTTGCGTCATGAGTGGCTGGCTGCAGTGCAAGGCCTTGCACTTTGAAACACATGGAGGAAACGGCAATGCGTACTACGATAATGTCTAGTGAGTGGATCCTCCTTGCTCTATTAACCTGATGGTTTCTCATGCATTGATACAGTGGGTGGCGTACTTACTCGCCGAAATTATCACAAGATTATGCGCTTACTTCGCTTGAACTTTCTAGAGGCGACTTCGAGAATGCCAAAATTGTCGTTGCTGGTGCTGCTTGATGGCGAAGCCTCTGACAGTCAGTACTCGCTTTTCTCTGCCGCATACAATACTTGAACGTGGTTCTTTCCAGTGGATGAGTTCGAGCTTGAGTGCGTCCTCGTTGAATCAACGAGCCATATTCTCTTTGACAGTTTCACTCCCTCAGACTTCTCGGCGAGACTTGGTGTTACACCACCATCGTGTTGATAGGTAAGTTTTTCAAGATATCATAACTCTTTAGTATTTTACCCCTTCCCTAGGACAAGAGGACTGCCCGAATCACCACCGCCATGCCATCGAACTAGAGCGTATTTCTCAAGCCAACGACCATATCCAGTTCTGTGGGTGTTGTATTAATTATGCCTCTTTCATGCGATCTGAAGGTTTCTTGCAGATGATTGCCATGGCCGCATCTGCGAGAGACTGGTGGTGCACGATGTGCTGCAGCGTGTTTACGCCGAGAATGCACCCGATAGGCGAGAGATTATGAATCCAATGTAAGGATTATAGCTACTCTGTGCGATATTTCACATTGCTAATGTTCCATTGCAGGTATGATTTGCCTCCCCCTCCCTACAGCGAATAGGCAGTAGGACGGGTCAAATATCAAGCAAGTCTCTCATGCCCTATTCTTCACCGCGTATTCTATTATATTGTCGTCAACATGTAACTTGTGGTGTTTGGGATGCCACCAACTTGAACGCCCCTATTTCCAGTATAGAGTAATCTCAAGTCCGATCAGGTCCGATCCAATTGCAGCACGGGTACGTCAACGTCAATTCATCCTAAGTTTATTCCGCCGTTCGAGGTCTCCGATCATGGTGTTTGCTAGCCTCGGGCCTCACGAGAAAGAGGCGTTCTTTGGTCTCCTCGACGAGTTCAGTCTATCTCACTGTTTACACTCAATAAGGGATTGATCGAGCGATCGCTTGATGTAGATACTTCCAATCTCGCCCTAACATCTTACCTGCGATCGCAGGATCGTCGGGAGGTGCTGGAGGCAGCCCAGGAAGCGATGCCGCGTCCGCCGTAGGAAGAGCGCTCGCGTCAAATCCAGAAGCAACATCGAAGCTGTTCTCTGCGGGGCTAAAGCATGGAGTGCCGAAGAACAGTCCCTATGGTGCAGTGGTGAGTGCACCGCGTTCACCATAAGGATTACCTTTAACTATCTACTTGTTGACTAGGCACATAACCCCGAGATGAACAACGCTGCTAGCCGGTTCGGCGCAGCCGCCATGTCTTCGTTCAGCAAAAGCCCGCCACCTGCTCCACCTCGGAAGACGTCCAGCGATGGTCAAGAGAGTCCTTCCGGGAGGTTGGGGCTGGTGCCGGTCAAGGTACGTGCAGTATTTCCCGCACCGCAAGCACTTCAACACTGAGTTGATACCCGGCTCGCGAGCAGCGATTCGGCGACTCGCTGCGTGGTTCTTCCACCGCTAACGCAGCCGCCGCGCCACCCGTGCACATCCCCCCTGCATTCGAATCGAAGAAAGTGAACACGTTCGCCCCCCCACCGGTCAGGCGCGGGCCTGCCGCCCCACCCCCACAGCCCGAGCCGGAAGAGGAACTCGAAGCCCAGGGCGAGTGGGCAGAGGCGCTGTACGAATATGCGAGCGGGGTGCGTGCCCGATTCTCCGGAATAAATGCGTGTTTTCTCATGAACCGGACTGCCGCCCACAGGAATCCGGGGATTTGCCGCTGGCTGTGGGTCAGAGGCTATTGGTCACCGAGCGAACGTCGGACGATTGGTACGCTCTCTGGTTCTACGAGCTTATGGCTTTAGTACTGACGTCGGAATGCAGGTGGACTGGCGAAGTTGATGGACGATCGGGGCTCTTCCCCGCGACGTATGTCAAGCTGTTGTGAACTGTCCATTCTTTCAGTTGGGCCTCGACCGTGTACTATCAGTATCATTATGCACCGATTCCATATGCATGGCTTTAGAGCCCTGAACGTCAGTGCGGTGCATCTAGCTTATCCATTCAAATCTCTGTCCTACACACTCTTGCGTCATCTCTATGCCTAACACCGCACTGATCACTTGCCCGGTAACGCAGGATCTTCGGGGTCACGACTGACGACATTGACTGACAGCAGTCCGCACCCGTCCAATCCGGAAGCAGCAATAGGATCGATTACGACCTGCATCCCAAAAAGCAGCCCGTACGTGTGGCCAGTTTGATTTCGCCGCGGTACGCACTTTTTCTACATGTCTTTGCGGGCTTACGACGGGCTGCGTATGTTATGCAGATGCACGGTCCGGGGCGGGTGTGATGGACGATCGAGGCTCTTCCCGGCGGAGGGTGTCAAGAGTTGACATTGTCAACAGTCAAGCTCCTGTGCACACATTGCTCTCACACCGATAGGGGAAAGCCTCGCCGCCGGCACGGCGCAGGATCTATCCAATTGTTTCAATTGTTTCATACGAATATTAAGCTATATCAGGCCTCCTTGCGAGGATATCCAGCTCGCGGCCACAGCATGGCTGTTCCTATGGCGCCACCCATTTTAATCTTATCTTATCACGGAAGTATACCCAGTTAGAGCTGGCTCGGGCCGGTCGCATCGCGGATCGCAAAGGAGTGCATCGCGTGGAGGGTTGTGATGATTGGCAGGGGCAAGACGGCAAAAAAGCAAATTGGACTGCAGTGTATGGCTTGCATTACTACCCCTTGGAGCGTGTTTACCCGTGAAGTCCGTAGTTTGTGACGAGGTGTGAATGATGCTTTCTCTCTTTGAATGGCTTCGCTCGCATCGAGCTTGCACCATTTTTGCATTTGGATTCATGGTGACCTTGTGGGCGCTTGAGCGTATTAAACAGTTGACTTGAATTGAATGCATAAATGACAGGCATCATGATGAGAACGCATCGGGGTACTCCGGGTGTTTTGAACCGAGCCTTGGTATCATGTGTTTCCTAATCGGTGCAAGCAGTGCAGCGCGCTACCTGGCATTCCTCTTCCAATTCAGATCGCCGCCCCTGGCCCCTTCCCACCTACCACCACAATCAACACCACATTGCACTTTTAAACCATGAGCTTCTCAGTAGACGACCTTGTCTCCTCGCTCTCAGGCAGCCATATCGGCCAGGAAGCGATGGACCTCGCTACCCTCCAGGTAACTAATAGCCTCCGTAACGACCGACAGAAAGCTTCGAGAAATTGACCGCATCTTATCGCGCAGAGCCAGCTCGCGCAGACGCTCTTCGCGCAACAGATTCAGATCCAGCCTTCCCGACGAGCCTCGGGCGAGATGCAGCCGTGCAACACGCCTACGACGCGCAGCCGGTCGTCGACCCTCAGCTTTGGGCAGATAGGCGACACGCGCCGCTCCCATCGAAGCATTACGACCCCGCAGCGATCGCGGACCAATAGCATCTCCGAGAACGGCACGTGGGGCGATATGGACGAGACGGACGAGGACGAAGCGATGGTGGAGGACCTCGTCACGCCCTCGTCGCCGGTGCCCGTGCCTTCATACCTGCAACAAGTAGACCCGCGAGCACCGGTGTACGGCGAATCGCCCTCGGCGTCGATGTTCACGTCCACAGATCCGTTTTACATGGCACAGCTACAGGCCTTGCAAAATCCGCAACCCGCAAACTCCGTCTTTGCTCAGGCGGGCCGACCGGCGCAACACTCTCCATTTCTCCAACATGTTTATGGCCAGGCCATGAACTGCTAGCATGCTGCTAGCCCGCTGTACCTCATGCCGATACCCCCCCTACTCGCCTCCCTCATACCACCATAGTACATATATGACATCCATACACCTGTCTTCCTTGGACGTCATGCCCGGTAGCACAACGATCAACCCGTGACTCTGAACTGCTCCGCAAAACCACCCCATGATGATCCACCGCTTGGCACTTGTGCCTTATCATCTCAATCCCATCTCGCCTGTCTATTTACTGTCTTTGCATCCTGTACCGTGTCACAATATGTTATCGCAGCGTCCCTCGACTTTGTAATTTTTAGATGTACTATTTCTAGCGCTTCAATACTCTTTCTTTGCGGTTTTTCGTTGGTCTTTGTCCTGCAGTGCGTCTTCATATATTATTTATGAAATAGACCTGGATTGGTGAATACATACACTGTGGTTCCGGCTCAGGTCGAAAAGGTGAATTTGAAATCATTGATCACAGTGATCGCATCGTATCCCAACCTGTTCACCCTGGTGATAAGCACAAGGTAAATCCGCAAATATGATTAGACAAGACGAGATATACGTCTGATCTGCATTATGGAGTGTATATAGCGTCCCGCGCATTTCTGGACCCTCAGCTTCACTTCCCAATACAAAAATCCCGGAAAACCGAATCGAGCACGTCCTCCACGTCGACGCGTCCCGAAACCTTGCCTATAGCCTGCGCGGCATAGCGCAATTCCTCTGCTGCGAGGACCACGTCGTCTGCGGCTTAATTGGATGCAAGAAACCATCAGACACTGCATCGAGGTCGACACGCGGAACCAAGGTACTTACGAGTGTCGAGGAATGCGTCGAGGAACCGCAGCGCAGACTCGAGGTGTGTGCGGTGGCGGGCATGCGTTATGAGTGGGGTGTCGTCAGAGTGGTCGTCAGAATATTCATATCTGGAGCCAAGTGGCAGTGAATACGAATTAAATCAAATAGATATAATACGTGGGCTACGCACCGTTCACGGAGGGTTGCAGCAAAGTCGTCGAGGAACTGCTCGGTGCCATCGCCCGTGTTCAGGCTCGTCACCCACGTCTTGGCACCCGTGTGGTGCACCGGCAGGGTGTCGAGCCTCGAGATGTCGGCTTTGTTGAGGAGGAAGAGCGTCTTTGGTGTAATGAGCGGCTCGAGGGACGCGGGGATCTGGATTTCTGGCCCGTGCTCTGTGTGATGCACGACATCGGGGAGCGACAGCACGCATAGCGAGACGTCGGATTCTTGGACTCTAAGGTGGAGATAAAATATCAGCCTGCGCAACGAGTACATGGCATGATAAATGAACGAACGCGATCCGAGCCCTTTCGACGCCGATGCTCTCGACGAGGTCGTCTGTGTGGCGCAGGCCAGCAGTGTCAGAAACAATGACCGGAAGGCCACCGATATCTAGAGACAGCTCTAGGATATCCCGGGTCGTGCCAGGGACAGCGGTCACGATCGCCGCCTCTCTCTGTGCTGTGCGTATGTGAGCATACATTTTGTCCGTTAGAATCAGGATATGACTAGAGCCGCACCAAGGAAGTTGAGCAGTGTGCTCTTCCCGGCGTTGGGTGGGCCGAAGATGGCGAGGCGGATGCCCGAGCGAAGAATTTCGCCGCGGCGATTGTCTGAGAGATGGTGTGTGATAGTAGCGTGCAATTTCTCGACACGCTCGCGTGCTATATTAATGGCATTTGTTGAGTATACTTTCTTATGGTGGCAAGAGGTGGATCATCAACCTTGCTCGTAGACGCCTTCTTCGATGTCTTCGCCTTCCCCGAAATCAATAATAGCCTCTATCATGGCGAGGCATTTGATGATGGATGCTCGGAGCTCCTCAAAACGCGCTCTCGCAGCACCCTGATAATTTTAAGCTATGCGATGACGACGGATCGATAAACAAAAGCACACATACCCCTGCGGTCTGTAGTGCGATTCGACGCTGGCTGTCCGTCTCAGCATTGATAAGATCTTTGAGACCTTCGACCTGAGTCAAGTCCAGTCGTCCGCCCTCAAATGCGCGTCGAGTGAACTCTCCCGCCTCAGCAGGGCGGCAGAAGGGTAGTCGCGAGAGAGAAGCGAGCACAGATGATATTATTGCGCGACCAGAGTGGATGTGCAATTCCAAGACATCCTGCGTGGTGAATGATTTGGGTCCTTTGAAAAAGACCGCCAGTCCATCATCCAGCACGTCGCCAGTATTCGGGTCTATGACGCGACAGCGTTCCAGTTTCCAGAGTTCAGGGTGAGCCTTCTGGCTTTTCTTGGAAGAATACGGCTGTACCATAGCCTTCCACGCGTCCAGCGCGTCGGGCCCAGAGATTCGAACCACGGCCACACCGGCCTTCCCCGGGGCCGTGGACAACGCGTAGATAGTTTGTCGCTGCGCGTCAGAAGACACGAGCTCTCTGAAAGCTTTTAGTTTTCGCTCAGAAATGCGGGTTGGGCCATCATGATATGACCGAACGCCAGACTTTGGGAATGGGCCAGAATTTATGACGAGGCGGTGCAAGTCCCACCAAAGGCGCTGGGTAGAAATTCTTGATGGAACCGACGGGTATTTTAGGATGGTTCCGCCTGTACCAGCTTTACCATGTACAAGCACAGAACTGGACCGCCACATAGACGCTTTGTTCCCTGTCTGTTGCCCTTTGCCCTTCACTGAGGATATGTTGAGTGACCGAAAGAGAAGAACCAGCGCTCAGGGGTACTCGGGCCATATTCGGGCGACTTAATCTCCAAGTGCCTCACTTTTGTACCGCCAGGATCCTAGGGTTCTCACATCTCTTACAAGCCGGCTCTGAACCCCATTACTTCCCCAACAAAATACTCGTTGAACCGCTGAATCCATAGATCTGATTCATCATGGGTCAAACACGTTCGTAGCTTCGTCATGAGTCGTGCAACCTTGGGCCATTAATGGTATTATATTATGCTCAGCTTCCCAATTTATGGAGGACATGCAGAAGAAGTCCAACTGTGAGTTCTTTCATGGGACCCTACGATCATACTGGATGTTGAGTTGTTTGGTCAGTCACGGCGTCTGAGTTGGAACGACTGAAGAAGCGGTTCATGAAGCTTGACAGGTGAGTCGTGTGCATTTTCAATGACTTCTCCGAACTGATGTCTTTAATAGTGATGGTTCAGGCTCTATAGATCGGGAAGAGTTCCTCCAAATACCACAAATAGCGACGAATCCTCTGTCATCACGGATGATCGCCATCTTCGACGAAGAGTACGTACTTGCGTCACCATCCGCATCGTGGAGCCGCACTGACTTCGTTTGTAGTGGTGGAGGAACTGTGGACTTCCAGGAGTTTGTTGGAGGCTTGAGCGCTTTCAGTAGTCGAGGTGGACGAGAAGAAAAATTACGATGTGAGTGTCTGGGACGTCTGGTTGGAAAGACTACTGAAGGTGAATCCAGTCGCATTCAAGGTTTACGACGTGGATCGAGATGGATTCATATCAAATGGAGAGCTGTTCTTGGTCTTAAAGATGATGGTGGGCAACAACTTGAAGGTACGTATCTCCCGTTATCATAAAGATGCGCCGCATTAACGCCCGTCCAGGATCAACAATTGCAACAAATAGTCGACAAGACAATAATGGAGGGAGATCACGACGGCGATGGCAAACTGAGCTTCGAAGAGTTTGCTAACATGGTATCCAACACGGCGAGTCTTTTGTCTTTATTGAAAGAGAAACCGACGCTCATCGTTCGTTTAGGACATCGTGAAACAAATGACTCTAGAAGACCTCTTCTAAGACTCCGGTTGTATTCGCTATTTCTGCTGCTTTCACTCAAACTACTGTCGTTTTATCGTGGGACTCTTGCCGCGATTATAACCACCCGCATCGCTACGATTTATATCCAACAAATGTGTAATATTGTCCATTGTACATGCTGCCCATCGAGATCTTCTGGTCGGCTCGCGCAACTTTGAAGTTCCCAACTATTATGAGCGCTATCAAGTGTAAAATATATTGCGTATGAACCGTACAATTAAGATGAATCCTCTGCCTCCACAGCCTTTGATTTCTTCTTTTTCTTCTTCGTACCCTCTTCGACAGAAGCTACATCCTCTACATCGTCTTTTGAGCGCTTGCGTTTCCGCTTTTCTGCGACTGTAGGCGCTGTTTCTTCCTCCGGCGCCACGAAAGCCTCGGCTCGTTCTGCGCGTCTCTTGGCAGTCGTTTCCGTTTGCTAAAAGCATGGATGTCAATCTCGAAAGGAGTGGCTGATTCCAAATGATTTTACCCTTTGTTTTCTGCGTTCGTTCTCTTTCGCTTCCTTCTCGTGCGCCTTGAGGAAGTATTCTCCAGACTCGAGCTGCAGATCGACCTTCCGTGGGAGCTGCGCCGGAGGGAACGGGGTATATATCTTCTTCGCAGGCTTTTCTGTCTTCGTTGGACCTGACGTTTCGGCGTCCTCCCCGCCAGCTGCCTTGCGCGCGTCTACCTTCGCCTCGAATTTCTCGTTCTTCTTGGCGGTCTTTTCGGATGTTGTGAGGTGACGTTTGCGGAATTGTGGGAGGAAACGATCCCAAGACTCGGTTGCTAGTTTGGGGTCTTTCGCCAGTTCACGGCGGATCATGAGTTCCTGGCAGGACATATTAGAGACAGGCAAGGATGGAAGGCGGGCATGGCACACCTTTATGCGGTAAATAGGATGTATATTTTTCATGCAGTCGAGGACTATCCGTCGAACTTCTTTCAGAGACTTATATGGCCCCATCACACTGACTGTATTCCCTTGTACCAGTACATAGCATTGCGTCAGGAGTTCAATTGCCTAGTCAAGGCAAGCGCATACGGTTAGTTTCAATAGACCACGATATAGATATATAGGCGCACCTTGAGCGTGCTTCCATCTGGTCCAATAATTCTCTGTCGTCGCTTCACAAACCGCTCTTTGTTTCGTACCAGACTCCCGATTTTGATGATATCACACGCCATGGCATCGTCAAGAATCTTGACCGCTTGCGTGATCGCCACCCCACGCGCAAGCAGCTTGACGAGATCTCGGGCCTTCAAAATAATATAAGGGTCGAAGGTTTTTCGCGTCGTGCGGACGGACATGGAACCGTGAATGAGATCAAGCGTACATGCTATGCCCTGTGTGATCGGTGGAGTTGGTGACATGGCCGGCCAGATGTAAACGAATGTGATCACATACATGTGTGTCGAGAGCACGGGTCACCGCACTCCATACCTCTCGAAGGTACTTTTCGCGGTACTTTGGAAACAGGGTAGCGAAAGAAGACTCTTCGGTGAAAGTTCCGCCTTTGTTATCCTCAGCCTGGAAAGGATCGATCTTCCACTGCCATGGGGTCAGATACACGCAGTACTACGATATTAAAAACCTTACACTGCGCCAGATAAGTCACTGAAAGAATCGAACGGAATAGAATACTCACTGGTCAATGTCATCCGTGTCCCAGGCTGATTTGCGGAAATCTCAGCAACATAGGTAACCAATTTGATTGATTGGAGCTCACGCTTCTCCTTCCTATGTCTCTTGTTCTTGTTGACCACAGGTGCTTCAGTGTCGGATGCCATAATATAGGACGAGCGTACAAAGTCACAAAATTTGGCAAAGACAAGCACAATAGGTTCCGAACAGTCTCGATCTCTTACTTGAACCACACAGCAGCACCAATGGATATTGCAGCGGACACCCCCGTCATCTCAGAGGAGCTTTCAGAAACACTCAACTATGACGACGTCCCATACGAGGAGCAGCTTCCTTCGCTGGCGGAGCGTATTGGCAAGAGTAAAGTTTATTTGCTAGAGGATTCGTCTATAGCGAAGGGGGCCAAGGTGCGCCTGCTGTGAGGGATGCAGGGAGTTGGACAGTATTGATGCTATATTCGAAGCGGAAACACGACAGCGAGGATGCAGAGGATGCCGTATTAGATGAGGATGGTGATGCAGAGATGGACGACGGTGCGCGCATCGTTCAATATGTAGCAAACATCATCTCATACCCCGCACTCCACAGACCCAACAATGCGCTCGAATGCACTGCTATTCACCGGCTCCCCCATATCACAACTTCCCACTGCACGTCTTTTTGCGTATGCTACCCACTTTGATGCCAAACCGCTCGGACTAGAGTGGGTGTCAGACAATACTTGCGTGTTCGTCTTCGAGTCCAAGGCGGCTGCACGAGCGGCGCAGCTTTGCCTACAAAAGTCCGCAGAAGAAGAGCCTGACGAGGAGTCCTTAATCACTGCGAAGCCCATTCCCGTTGCGGTGTGGCCGCCTGAGCAGCGAATAAATGCCACACTTGGGACAGGAGAGGGACTGAAGGGAGTTATCAAAATGAGACGGGCGAGGGTTGACGATGTCAAGAAGAAGGGGGCAAAGAAGGAGAGCGATTTCTACAAGAAGTATGGGGAAACCGCGGGCAAGGAGATTGGGGGAGAAGCACCAGCAAAGAGGCGGAGGAGAGATGAGCGGGAGGATGGCCTGACAGCGCAGCAGCTTGATGAAGAACTGGATAACTTCCTGGCTGACGACCCAGAGCCGGAGGCTCCTGCTTCACCACCTTCGAGGATGTACTCCGACCAAATTGCAAATGACGGCAGGACATTACTTGAGCGGACGCGTGATCTTCCTGTGGACTTGTCTTCTCGCATCACCGCGCGTCTGCCGCGACGCGTCCGCGACAGGGAGTCCACTCTTGGAACGCGACCGTATAATGGACGAAGCCGAGAGCATGCCCCCAGGGAAAATCGCGGTCGTGGAGGAAGGGAAAGGAAGGAGAGAACAGCGGAAAGACCCAAAAAGAGCCAGCAGGATCTAGATGATGAATTGGAGGCTTTCTTGAGCGAGCGAACGTGACAGTGTATAGGATCATCGGATGAGATAGCTTCATGGAACTCGCATAATTGTATCAGTAATCTACACTCCCCATTCAACTATTTATTGAGCTTTAGGTTCCTGTATCTCTGTATGTGCAGGCTGATTTGTGCTAGACCATAGAGTCAGACTGAGACTCAGAGCGCTCTCGCCACAAACGCGTTGGCGCACGTCACATGAACAATAAATACTCTCCTCTTCCCACCACCACCTCGAGCCATTCGGGCTCTTTCGTTCTGCTCCTCAAGTCATTACTGGATTATCAACATGAATCACGACGTGCATGACCCGATTAGAAAATATCATATTGGAAATCTGCCTCCTCTTCCGACCAGCGACGGTCATCTCAATAGTATCAGTCAGTCAAGCAAATCCGAAACATCTCCTTCCCTCGTCTCCCGCCTCAAGTCACTGTTTTATCAAACTCCGGAGAGTCAAGAATGTGATCAATCGGAACATATTAGCATACATCCCATGGGTATCTCTCGCCGCTCGTCTTCTCGCTTTAGCTCTGGACTCTCTGTCAACGACATGTACCGCAATCACTCAAGTACCGAATCATCCACGCATATACGCACCCACAAATCGAATCCAAGCTTTCTTGACATGGGTGGTGCCCCCAACGGTGCCACCGTGCACATGTTCTCCGATGTGAAACGTCTTCTTACGAATCTCACGATACCAACTCGACATACCCGTATCGAATCGGGAGACTCTCGCACTCATTCTCCAACTGCATACTCTCCGCGCTCTGCTTTCTCCCATGCTTATTCGCCCACATCGACTACGTTTACCCCGCCTCTGACTCCTGATTCATTCCATGGTCTCCTGCTATCGCCGGCGGCATTCTCCGAGTACGAAGAATCTGGTCGCTATCAGTATCGATTTCAGGACCAACCGCCTTTGCAAGATTGTCACCAAGACACAGGGGCACAAAAAGAATCCAAGTCAGCATATCCGGGTTTATGCATTCGAGAGGATAGGTATGTCACGCACCGAAGGCACCTCTCTCATTTGGAGGGTATCAAAGAAGGAAAGAAACCAGCACGACCCATCGTAGGTTTCTGCCCGTCCACCTCATTCATGTTGAGTTGATCAGATTCAAGCCGTATGAATTTCTCATCGCCGACGTGAGTGGCAATGAATCAACAACTTTCAACCCAGACGAAACTATAGACGGGAATGCCCTCTCTGACAACGAATGGTATGGCCTGGACTACACAATCGAGCTGAGCAAGCGAGATCGACGAGGCTCTGAGAGTACGGATCCACTATCTGGCGGCGAGCACTCCAAGGTATACCATTTGGGTCTTCGTCGGTGACTAATCAGGGCTCAAACTGCTCAGAGTCGCGAATCATGGGCCGTTATACGTCAAGGAACTGTTCCCCCTGTCTTCGAAGATGAAGATTACTGCACCTGGAAACGCTGGCACCGTTATCTCGATAAGGAACAGGAGAGACAAAGGAAGCAAAAGGCATTGGAATTCATCGCGCATGCCGAGGATCTTGCTTGCATTTTCGTGGAGGAAGTGAGGACCAGAGACTGGATTTCTTGGGAGGAGGTCAGTTGCAGAAAACCAAGTTTGTTCGTATTCACCGATAGATTCTGTAGGAACAAGAGCTGCCCAATCAGCAAAACATTGGGTACGCGAAGGACCATCTGTACCTTCTCGTCCGCAATCGACCCGCAAGTCACTGTAGTAAATCTTCAGTTTATCAACTAATCATGCAGCTTTTAGGATCCGTACTTTCCTGCACATAAGCATAATCTCGCTTGGCCTCTTAAAAGATCTCGCTCTCTTGGCTGCATTCGCGAACTGTGTCCTCTCCCTGCACTCGGTGACGACGAACGTGACTGGCTTGACGAGCACGAACACATATCGGACTCGCTTGTATTAGCTAAAGAGGTGTAGACCTGTGTTCACTTCTGGCTTAATATTGACTGTGTTACAGCACCAGTCACTCGAGACACCGAACCAGACGCTATTGCTAAGCTATATGTTACTAAGTAATTGCATATGCAGCCGTGCCTTCGCCTCAATGCGCCATGTGCAGCGACTCAATCAAGTCAATGCACTGAGGTGGCAACCGCTTTGTCAGGAAAGCACCAGTTCAATGGCAGTTGTAACTTGTTTCATACTTAGAGTGACCGTCATGCCCACCGCAAGAGACCGCTATATGTAAGTGAAATCCGGTTGAAATCCGGCTCTATCAAGCTCTATCTCACAGTCTCTCCAAGTTGCTCAGGGTGGCTTGCTTCTATCACCCTGCCAGTGGTCGTCCTTCCGAAATCTAAACTTCGATGGATGTGCACTGCAGCTGGTCACAACCCTCATAATGTTGAAAAAGCAGCAGTGCGCTGCGCTGCATATTTTAAGCATTGCGCGATCTCGCGCTACCCGCTCGAGTGACACGCAAATGCGTAACCCGGAATTCAGCCGCGAATTCGGCTCGCCAAAGACAGACGGAAAAGGATTCAATCAATGATCGGATAGAGGCCGCTCAGCTGCCTGCAGGTCGTCGGGACTCAGCGGACCGCATGCTGTCACCATATCAAATTCACTTCCCACAGGATGCAGCCCTGTAACTTGAAATCTACTGTTGGACGGTCAGTGATACCAGTAATTGTGTCTCTTACTGGTCAGCCTCTTTACCCGCTTCATGAGTCTGGCACTCCGCGAGACCCTCGGAGCCTTGCTTATAGGTGTAATTATCTCTGCTGGGTGAGCGCCATCTACGTCGACGTCAATCTTCGGGTAGACTAATCGACGTGAACTGAAGGCTCTATGGCATCGTCTGCTGCCAAACTGTGACATATCTACTCCGGTATACCAAAGATACCCTTACATTACGGGCTCTGGTAAGCCATGCATTAATTTCTACCTCAGACATACCCTGATCTCTCTGAAGGTTTTCGCCATATGGTAATCTTCATTCACCCATACTGGAAAGGAGCAGACCTTGATGACGGAAACTGCAGGTTTCTCGAGACGGTTCAGTTTATCATGGTCGGACATGCTGCGTGGTTCTACACGATAGCTCATCGAGGTGATCTTAACATGTCCGTAAAACCCAGTTGGTGAGTCGACCATTATCCCCAATATGCTCATTCCTAATTCATATCCGCGCTGTCATGGGGATAGGATGACCATGGTACGCCTCATAGCCCCATATTCCTCAACCTTCTCTGAAGACTGACTCGATTACGATTCCCAAAGTTGCAAATGATCCCAGCAGTACGCCAACCTTTTCCATGCTACACCATAGTATTAATCCCTCCCCTTGGCAGGCAATGGTCATCTTGCTAACACAATAGTATATATCTGTCTATTTCAGAGATGCGCCTTATCTGACCTGATTTTTTGCAGCCTCTGGATTATGCGAATATGGACATGTGAGTACTTTGATTTATCCACTATTCGTGTCTTACCATCTAGCATTTGAGTGAACAAATACTCCTGGCGCACTCCAATGGCATTCGGCATGGTGAGGCGACCGCTTCACACTAGGCTCATCATAACTTAAACTGAGACAACCCTACCAAACAGCTTTCACTGCTTGGCATTGATGGATGTAAGCCCACAGCCGATGATCGCATTTATCGCACGCACTGACACGACAGCAATCTCGCCAGGCTTCTCGCTAGGTGAGGCTCACCGATAAAATTCGAGTACACCCATCATTAATATTGGGCTTATAAGCTTGGCTTGCTACAAAGTGCGTGTATTTGCCTGTCTGCTTATTCCACGAGACACTGAGATGTCACGCACTTCAGCTATGGCGATGCCAAATGGGGAGATGTAGCCATCCACCATGAGGTTATTGCTCATTATTCATCATCGGCCGCCTTGCTGACTCCTCGTGGCATGCAGTGGCTCATGCTCACGTCCGTCGGTTTGATTACGATTAGCGATGCGTGGTCTACGATTATGCTCATAGTGACACTGGGACGTGCTCGCGTCGGCGTTCGCAGGTAATTGCGCCCTGTTCAATACTCGAGTACTGACAAATCCATCCTGACATAATTAACTCTGCAGTGGTGATGCTCTGATCTCTAAGCTTATGGCTTATGGCGTCAACACTGGTCTGATTACCATGCAAGTCTTGACAATCGTTGCACTTTCTATTTCAATTTGCTGAATGCGTCAACAGGGTTGGATCCGCGGCCATGGTGTTATTGGTAAGAGCTTCACCGCGTGTATGTGCATTCTCCTAAACATCTTATAGCTTGGATTGATGCCCACTACCCTCTATTACATGGGAACGTATGTGGCGTTTTCGAAAGGTGTGCTCTATCGGCAAGTGGTTATAGTATCGACCTCTGCTGAATTATGTGATACAGTCTACGCAAACTCATTGCTCGCAATGTACGTCACCATTTCCTCGTGACATTTATAGCACTACTGAACAAGGCATTCAATAAAGGTTAAATTGGAGGAGATCTTCAACGGACCAAGGCGAATTCAATGATATTAGTACTTTCGAACTCAATACTATGCCGTGGAGCTCTACGTCGACAAGTTCATACCGTAGTGTACTCAAACCTTGATGTAACAACAACGCATATACCCCTCCGCGATATTTCGACAGGGTGTGATTTAAGGAGCTAAACTGCTGTGCAAAAGACAGTTCGAGGTCGTTCAGCCACAGCCCACGGCACGGAACGGTTTACTCCCGCGTGTGGGTCCATATGGGACCCTCGGACCTGTCGGTCCCGATTTCACGGAAGTGATCGACACCAGGCGCGTTTGTTTTCAACGACATCCACTTCACCCTCACATATATCTATGTCCCTTCGCTCCTTGCTGGTTGCTCGTAATTATGCTCGAACAAGGCTATCGCGCTCACAACGCCACTTTGCCACTGCAGTGCCCGCGCCAGTGAAACCGTCACTGTACGGCCAACCACTGTCCCGGTCGCACCCACACTTAGGTCAGTCGCGTACATTAGGGCGAGATCATTCGTGGTGACTGAACGGCATTTCCTTAGTGCAGCAAAGCGAACTTAATCCTGGTATTCCTGCTCAGGAGTATGAGAGGCGACGAAAGGCTTTGATGGATAGTCTGCCTAATGATAGTGTGGTTGTCGCCGTGGCAGCCCCCATAAAGTACATGAGCAATAGTGAGTCGCTGCCGTGTTTTTAAACCAGATGGTATACTAAACTCATCCCCGAAGACATCTTGTAGGTGACACCTCGATCAACTTGGAACTGAGAGCTGAGCTAGATTGAAGTTACAAGTATCGTCAGGCATCCGACTTTTGGTACCTCACAGGGTTCGAGGAGCCGGATTCTGCTGTGATACTCGGTGTGTATGCTACCTGATAGCCATTCTATTACGCGCTAATCGTGATAATTGAAACTTGCAGAGAAGAACTCATCGTCACAGGGATACAAGATGACTCTATTTTCCAGCGGCACTGATGTACACAAGGCACAATGGGATGGCGCAAGGTATGTCACGATAATCCCATGCCTTTTTATCTGGTACTTACCAAACCTCGTGCAGGACACCACTGCAAGAAACTTCGAGCATATTCAAAGCCCATGCTGCCATTTCTATAAACAACTTTGCCTCGTATTTGAAGGCCACCACCTCCCTCTCTTCGCATGTCTACGTCGATTTGCCCGCCTCTGCGACCAAGAGGGGCCCCCGTGCCCGGCCAAAATCAGTCCTGAAATACCTTGCGGATTCCTATTCGCGAACGGACTATGACAGCATCCTAGAGGCTCTATCCAGCACCAAGCGGAAAGCTCTGGCTCCAGAAGTTGCGGGCCTTAGGGCGATCAAGAGCGTGTGGGAGCAAAATATCATGCGAGCTGCTGCTGATATCAGCGGGACGGCCCACGCCAAGGTCGGTACCTCTTCTACATCCACAAGTTGGCAAAGCTAGCCAGATGCTGAACACTCTTTGCAGACCATGCGCTTCACCAGACCCGGTCTTTCGGAATCAGCTGTAGCTGCTCATTTTGAGTACATCTGTTCATTGGCCGGGTCGCAGCGACCAGCTTATGTGCCCGTCGTCGCGTCGGGGTAAGCAACTACCCATACCCCCGACTCTCATTACAACAAGCATCTCTGATTTCCCATGCAGAGCCAATGCCCGAGTAATACACTATACATCCAATAATCACATAATACAAGACGGCGAAATGGTTCTCATTGACGCGGGATGCGAATATAAGTGGGTTCAAAAGCCATTTCTTTCCATTGAGTAATGTGCCTAATGATATCCCCAATAGCGGCTATGCCTCTGATATCAGTGAGTGGTCGCCGTAAATTGTGCTGTCAATAGATCTAATCATATGTAGCTCGCACATATCCCGCGAATGGCAAATTCACGCCCGCACAGGCAGATCTCTACGCTGCCGTCCTCTCTGCACAAAAGGAGCTCTGCACGCTGTGCACAGAAGCAGCAGGGCAGTCGATGCACGAGCTCCATCGCAAGAGCTGCCAGCTCCTGAAGCGCGAGCTGAACCAGATCGGGTTCGGGCTGCAGACCGGCGACCTGGAACGGGTGCTCTATCCCCATTTCTTGAGCCACCCGATCGGCATTGATCTGCACGAGTCCAGCCATTTTGATAGGAGCGGAGAGTGGGTGACTTCCGCCCTCACGCTACTTGTTCTGATCGCGAACGCTCGATAGGCTGAAGGAGGGCATGGTCATCACGATTGAGCCTGGCATCTATGTCCCTCCTTCGACTAATTTCCCAAGTCACTTCCACGACATGGGCATTCGAATCGAGGTTAGCTTTTGACTTTCATTTTAAAAGAAGAACAAAAAGCCTCTGACATATCTTCGGCGCCATGCAGGATGATGTACTTATCGGCAAAGAGCACGCTACCGTGCTCAGCGTCAACGCGCCGAAGGAGGTGCGTATGCTAGCACTCTTTAATGTTCTTCCCTAACACTGTACGCCAGATCGTCGATGTGGAGGGGGCTTGTCAAGGATTGCTAGGCCTAGAGCCTTACTAGAAGTCTAGAGCATGCGTGTATATTTTATGAGAAGCACATCAACTAATGCATACGTATATGAGAACTGGGTGAATATTTGGAGCAAAAAGATAGAGAAGGCAAAAAATTTGTTTGGTGACCGTCGCTTTGGACGTCTTGGCGTATTTGTCGGGTCATACTACTCTTCGTGTGCAGACGAGGCGGCCCCCGAACCTTCCGCATCGTGGGTAGCTTTCAGCTGCTGCAGAACTTGTTCACGGCGGAGCCACTTGTCGGCAGGGGTGAACCAGTAGGATATAATCGCGAAGATGGTAATTGCTCCAAATATAACGACCGCCTGCAATGACGGTGAATGGTAAGTTATATTAACAAAACGTGAAAGCTCACAAAATTGAAGCTCTCGGCATCGACAGGGAAATAGAACGGCGAGATCATGACCTGTGGAGCACGATGAGAACTAGATATGGTATATCAATGGCTGAGATTCATACCGCGAAGATTAGCCCGTTGAAGAGGACAGCGCAAACGTAGAAAGGCTTCGCGAGTTTTCCCAAGTGGAAATGGGAGGACTTGAACTCATTCGGAGTGAAGACCAGACGAAGCAATGGGATGAGCCCATAAGCAGCGATGGTAGGCACGGCACCAGCGGACACTAGCGACGTGAACGCCACTTGGCTGGGCAGGATGGTGCAGAGGAGGAGGGCTCCGAAGATGTAGATGACGGTGACCGCATTTTTAGGCTGGCCATCTGAGTTGACATGGCCTATCCATTTGGATCCCGGGAGAACGCCGTCACGGGCTACCGCGAAGATAAGCCTAGAGGAGGCTACGATAGCAACACTTGTGTTCTGGACGTAGTTATGAGCAGCTATACGAATCAGCGACGCGATATCACGACTTACAAGGATGAGACCTATGACTGCGATAACAGTCATGAAGATGCTGGCGCCCTTCCCAAGCGCCAAAGCGTAAACTTGCACGAATGGCTGGGGTGCGCCCAGGGCGAAGAATGTTTCCAGATCAGGAGTGCAAAATAGGAACAGGATCGCCGTGATGAATCCCAAGATACCGGTGGCAAAAGCACTCGTCAGTATGCCTTTGCCTGCTGTAACGCTGAAAGACAGAGTCAGATCGCAGGATTCGTGATAATATGGGTAACTAACCTGGCATTCTGCGTTTCCTCGGCAATGTGCCCCGAGGCGTCGAAACCCGTCATTGTACCAGCAGTAAACAAGCTGTGAATCGAGTCAGTAATCTACGAGCGCCAAAGGGAGAGGGAGCTCACAATGACAAGATCCAGTTCCACCCAGGCGAAGCTCCGGTGCCGTTATCTAAAGACGATGATGAGTGATTGTCACGAGCAGTTGCTATTCTTTTGCTTACAAGTGGATGTAAAAACATCAGCCGCTGAGCGGAAACCGTATGTGTTGTGGACACCGATAGGCAGCCAAATGAGGCAAAGGAAGAAATCCAACATCATGATAAAGACGCCAAACTTGAAGATTCCAGAGTACATTTTCGGCGGGAGATAATTGATAGCAACCGAGAGGATGAGAAGTCCTTCGGAGACGGCCCAGATGAGAGCGCGCCACTTGATATTGTCATTTCCAACGCCTCCGGGAAAATAAACATCCCAGACGGCCATTTGAGAGACGATATAGTTCGCAGTTGCCTGACAACCTAATAAGCATGCGTGGGTGAGATGATAGTAAAATCAAGTACCTGGCAGTTGCTAGCCGTGAAAGTCATCCAAGCGGTGCATGACCACCAGGCAACCAGGAAGCCGAAAAACCGTGCATACTTGGGGCCTGCGCTCTCAGCAGCCCAGATGTATATCGATCCACTGAGTGGCAGAGCCGAGCAGATCTCTGCGAGAACAAAGGCTGTAATCATCATAAAAATGATAGTCACGATGTACGAAGACCTGAGCAGAAATATAAGTCGCGAGTAGCTAATTGGCAAATGCAAACGTGCATACCATATAGCTGCAGGACCTCCAGCGGTCAGACCCAGGAAGATTGCCGAGCGAACACCTCCAATGAAATTCAGCGCGACAAAGCTAGCAGCAAAGCTTTCGACGAGGTGCCAGGTGCGGTGCAATTGCTGTAATGAAAGGCATCAGCGACCAGGCAATTACCACAATATAGCTCTATTTAATATTCGCACCGGCTTAACACCTAGATTTTGCTAATAACAGGTCAGTATTTCTGTCACAGCTCCCCCACGGGGAGCTTATAAAAAGTGGAAGTGACACTGGGGGCTTCCCTACGCAGGTATGAGCGCTGTTCAGGTTCAAGCGGTATGATCTCAACCCTCGCTGCGTTTCCGACAGTCTCAATCGACCCAGGAGTCTGTCCACGACTCCTAGGAAGCGAGCGCTGCCAAATTCACAAGCGAGGATACCCGCAGCCATTCCAGTTTTTCCACTATAAATCGACGTTACCGATTATATGGCACAAGCAGCCTCATTTGTCCCTGCGGAGGTCTCTCCCTGTCCCAACTTCTTGTCTCTTGTTTACCATCTGAATTTCGTCTTGATTCATGCCGTTGGCGGTTTCTTCGAGGTTGACTTTGGAATCCATGTCGCGAAAGAGGAGGAAAGAAGATAAGATTCCGAGAGGCGCGGCGAGTTTTTAAAAATGGGGCGGCTCATTGCTGGGCCGGTCCGTGCCGTGTTGTGCCTGGCTGTGCCTGTACCTTAGCACTACCGGTAAAATCCGCGGCAGCCACGGCCAATGTAATTACAGATGTGGGTAGTCACTAACATAGATCGAATACAAGTACATTGAGCTTCAGCACAAAAACGTACCCTGAGCAGTTTTAGATGTACAAAAATAATCGTCCATATGAACTCAAACAGAGTAGACAAAGAAGAGGTATCGCGGGAAGCATTGCCTGTCTGTTACACTCCTTCTACTTCTGGGAGTAAGGAGGAGGCGGCAAATCGTATCTGAGGATACGTATTAGCAGCGAATCGGTGGGGAGGAAAATATTGCGCGGTCAAGTACTCACAAAGGATTTAAAATCTCGTTCTTGTCGGGAGCGTTCTCTGCATAAACGCGCTGCAGAACATCGTGGACCACAAGTCGCTCGCAGATGCGCCCGTGGCAGTCATCTGCAATGCAAATTAAATTAGTAGCCGGGATATGAATTTGAAAGACGTACAAAATTGAATGTGGTCGTTTGCTTGCGAGATACGGTCCAGTTCGTTTGCGTGCCGGTGGTGATTTGGGCAGTCCTCTTGTCCTGTGACAAGGTCAGACGCAAACACTCTTCCGCGTATCAGAATACTCACCTATGAGCACAATAGTCGTGTAACACCAAGTCTCGCCAAGGAGTCTGTGAAAGAATTAGATGATACATTCATGCGATGGCCTGAGACAATTCTTACTCAAGTTCGAACTCGTCCACTGAACGGTTCAATTAATGCTTGCAAGTGGAAAGTGATGAGTAGACTCACTGTCAGACGCCTCACCGTCAAGCATGACCAAGAGTGACAATTTAGGCATTTTTGGAGTGGCCTCTGCAAATCCAAAGGTTTTGAGCATGGCACCTTGTCAAGAAACTGAGACAAACTCACGCCAGCCACTGCAAGACGGTGCATAATTAGCGCTCGGATCAGCATATATGAGGGCGGATCACTTACAAGACGGGATCATAGAACGCATTCCCATCTCCGCCGTGCAATTCAAAATGCAGCTTTTTGCACTCGTTCCAGCCGCGCATCACACACGTCCCGCCGCCTCAACACCAGCATCAGAATGTAGCTTCGCACGCATCTCCAAAGGGCCGACTCACCACTGTAGACCCGATCGCGGATGGTCGCCCAGTGCTGCTCGAAGTTGAGGTGGTCAATCTTCCCGAGCCGCATCGCGGAGGAGTTGAACATGACCGTTTCGACCCCGCGGTGGCCGTTGGGGTCCGGGAACTGGTCGCGCGTCTCCATGTGGTTGATGGCCCGGCGCAGGATGTTGTGCACGACGTCTGCGCAGGATGTTAGTAGTCGGAAATAGGAGTTTGGAGCAGACTGACTGATGTGGCGCGGCTGGTCGAAGCCGTAGTGGTCCCAGCCCATGGACGCCGAGACGTCCAGGAGGATCATGGTGTCGACCTGGATCTGCCCCTCGTGCGCCTGGTGCTGCATCTCGGCGAAGACCTTGTGGATGGGCGGTGCGGGCACCTGTTTGGTGTAGCCGCGCTTCCTATAGAGCTCGTTGCCGAGGAACGCGTCCCCTCTGGAAATGTATGTGGTGTCAATGCTTTGGGCACGGCGGGCGCGCTGGGCGGCAAGAGCCAGCTGTAAAGGCGTCAGAATAGGGGCAGAATGCGCGCAGAGGATAAATCACCTCTCCCATTTCGGTACGGGGCATTGATTTCAGGCGAGGTTTGCCGTCGTGGATGGCGTGGTTCAGCGTCCAGTACAAGCGCTCCTCTGTGGAGAGTCAGTTTGGGCACATACGGCCGAGTCTTCAGAAGATCTCACCTCCCAGATCGTCGTAGAAGGTCGACGTGAAGCATGGCCGCGTGAGGGGTCCGTACTGGTCTTGCGACCAAGCGAGGGGGATCGGCTCGAAGTAGCCCATCCGGAGGCGCTTCAGGTATCGCTTATCGCGCTGGGTGGCCAGATGCTTCAAGCCGACGATGTCCTGGTACCGAGCTGCGATATTGCGCTTCTGTTCATCGGGCCAGCGTTTGTTCTCTTCTGCCTCGCATTTCTTTATGTACTTCTGCCTGATCCACTGCATTAGCATCAGTGTACTTGCAAGAACTATCGTGCCGACTGACCGTTGCTCAGGGGTCTGAGTGAGCGTGACGAGCGCCTTGAAATTGCCCCATACGCCTGTGCCACCATCGTAAGTATTTGGGCGATCGTGATATTCAGCACGACGCACCTGTCTTTGACGACGACGCAGTGTCTTTCTCAGAGATTAGCTTACTCGGCCCATCGTGTGCAGCGTCATATGAGGGCGGTGGGAGGTCGTGTTTGGAATCCACATCATGCTTGGAATCTTTAGAATCTTTGGAATCCTGGGGGAAAGAGTCGTGCTTCGAGTCGGACTGGAAATCCATGGTGCAGGTGGACGACGGAAGGAGGTGTGTACAAATATTTCAAGCCGAAGGGGTAGTTACACCGTCGGATACTTATGAATCGGGCTTCAAGGCAGTGCTCCCGTGATACAATCGTGAGGGTACGGCGGGTGATCTGGCGATGCTGCGCATTGCTGTCTGCTGCCTCATGAAACCTGGAGCAGGTCTCCGCGGCACCCTGTCGGCACAAACCTGCAAAGTATCAGATCACCAGGTAATGTTGAGGTAATAATGACGGATGTGGAGGAGAAGCTTTCCGCAAGCGCCCGTTAACGCTGGCCGATCCGCTGGGGCCCGAGCGCCTGCTCGGCACACCTCCGATATGAGGCATTTCAGCCACTGAATCCAGCATATTACATCGGAAAAGACAGGGAGCGAATCTTAGAGTAATTCCATTAGCGAAGCGTACGTGACAATATAGCACACGTATAACAGTAATACAGACATCAAGGGCCCGCACAAGAAACAGGTCATAGTAAGAATAGTCGCAAGTTGACGAACGGGAGAGGCAGAAGCGAAGGGGAAATAAACAGGCAAATAAGTAGGTAGGTAGTGTAGCAGCTCATCGGGTAGGTTACTGTGCCCAATTGAACATCTCGAATTCATTGGGCGACATTTGCTGTACCGGGCTGCCGGCTTGAGACATTTGCGGTGCGGGTGTTGACGAGGATTGTCGGGGTGTCTGTGCGTGCTCGAGTCCGGAGTAGCCGCCGCCTGAGCCTGGCGAAGGAGCCGACATGGGATACTGGTTGCCCCCGTTCCAATTTTGCCCTCCAAAGTTGGTGTTGCCCGTCACGGGAGACTGCATGCCTGACTGCATGCCCGACTGCATCCCAGACTGCATGCCAGATTGCATGCCAGATTGCATACCGGACTGCATCCCAGACTGCATCCCGGATTGCATGCCAGACTGCATGCCCGACTGCATGCCCGACTGCATCCCGGACTGCATACCATTAAAGTTCGGCGGCTGCATGTTCATCCCCATCCCCTGCTGCTGGCTCTTCTGCTGCCAGCCCTGCATCGGCTGCCCGAACCCATTCGGCATCCCACCCCCGCCCCCGCCCATGCGCCGCATATCCGGCTGCCCGCGCCCCACCATCGGGCTCATAGGCGACGCCGCGCCGTCCGACGGCGAGCGCGTGCTCCGCGCGATGCCGGGGATCGCGGCGTTCGACCGCAGCGCGGGGAACGCGTTCCCGTCGCCGCCGCCGAACCCGCCGGGCATGGGCATCGTCGGCGAGCCCGCGGTCACGGGCGACATGCGCTGCTGCTGCTGGTGCTGCTGCGCCTGCTGCATCTGCCCGAACATCTCCGCGTTCATCGCGCCCGCGCCGCCCGCCATCCCCGCGCGCCCCATCTGCTGCATCATGAGCAGCTGGCGCTGCTGCGGCGTCACGTTCGCGAAGTTCATGCCGTTCATCCCGCCCTGCATCTGCGCGTTGCTCGGCGTGCCGGGCATCGAGCTCTGCGCGCCGCCCATGGGGAACGTCGCGTTGTTTTGCGGCTGCTGCGGCGTCGCGCCCGCGCCGCCGCCGGGGAACTGCTGGCCCTGCGCGCGCATGCCGTTATTCGACATGCCCTGCGGCGGCATGCCCCCCCGCTGCTGGTTTTGTTGTTGCTGCTGCTGCTGCTTCTGCTGTTGAATCTGCGCCTAAATAATTATCAGCACCCCGCGCACAACCCCAGCGAGCCGGACTCACCTGCACCTGCTGCATCAGCTTTAACTGCTGCGGCATCTGCAGCTGCATGAACTGCGGGTGCTCGCGGACCATGTACTGCATGAACGGGTGCCCCGGCGTCTGCAGCATCTGCAGATTCTGCATCGCCAGCGGCCCAAACGCCTGCATCGCCGCCGCGGGGTTGATATTCCCCAGCAAATTCGCACCGCCGCCGCTCCCGCCGCCCTGCTGCGCCTGCGCCTGCGCGTGCGTCGGCGACATCTGCCGCGCCTGGCCCTGCTGCTGCTGGTGCTCCTGCATCTGCAGCGCCTGCTGCTGGCGCATCGCCTGCTGCTGCTGGCGCACCGCCTGCTGGATCTGCGCCTGCCGCGCGCGGTCGCGCGCGCTCGCCGCCGCCTGCGCCTCGCTCGCGCCGCCCACGCCCCCGAACAGCGCCGGCGGCGCGATGGGCACCATCCCTGCGCCCGCCATCGGGAACGCCCCGCCCCCGTTGGTGTTTGGTGGGATTGGTGGTGATTTGCTCTCCCCCGTGTCGCGGCGCTTGTGCGGCGCGTCGGGCTCGTCCGTGCGCTCGCGCTTCATGTTCGCGTTCATGCCCATGCCCGCGCTCACGCCCATATTCGGCATGTTCATGTTCGGCATGCCCATGTTCATGCTCGTGTTGAGGCCCGCGTTCGGGTTGAGCGGCGGCGGCGCGGGCGGCGGCGCCTTGCCGTTCATCTGCTGCTGGAGGTACTGCTGGCGGTGCGCGACCTCGCGCGCGAACATCGCGGGCAGGTCCGCGTAGAGCTGCTGCAGGCGGTCCGTGGAGATGAAGTCGACCGGCGCGGGCGGCTCCATTATGGGGAGCGTGGAGTTGCTGGGGTTCTGCGCGGGGGGTGAGTATATGCGGGCGGAGAGGGGGTGGAACGTGGACGCACCCCTTGGCGGCTGCCGTCGGCGGCGCTGGCTAGCCATGTCAGGTTTGCTTGTACGCGGGTAGAGTACCTGTGGCGGGTTAGGTCGTGCGCATATACGCATGTATGCGGGGTATGACGCACTCTTGGAATTTCAGGTCGTCTATTGGTATCCCGTGTGCTTGAAATTCGATGCAGACTCTGCGTGGGGCCGTCAGTATAGACTCCTAAGCAGTCGAATGCCACGCACTTGAAGAGCTCCTCGTTCATCTCCAGCAGCCGCGCTGCCTTGTCCTTGCTCGGAGCTGCGGTGCTCGAATGGCGAGAATTTATTTCTTTGGGTGCGGATGTGGATGCGGGGGTAGAGGGCTGGGAGGTCGAGGCGACAGCGTTCGTGTTCGCCGCTGGCGCCGTGTTGGGTTTTGGAGACGGTATTGGTTTTGGCGCAGGGGCCGTCGCCCCCTCTCCTTCTGCCTTTTTCTCCACCGCCTCTGCCGCGTCGCCGTCCGCGGCCTCTGCGCCGTCCCCCTCAGCGTCGTCTCCAGGCGGCGGCGACAGCGGCGACGAGTGCCGACTCGCGTCGTCTGCTTTTGCATCCTCGTCCTCGTCGCCCTGCGCGTCCTCTGCGCTCTCCTCGGGCGGGGGCGAGAGGCTCGAGCTGCGCTGCGTGGGGCTCGTCTCCTCTGGCTGCTCGTCGTCGTCGGGCTCGGGGGCGGGCGGCTGCGGGCGCGCGCGGCGCGCGTGCTGATCCTGGGGCAGCGCGAGGTCCTTGCTGTTGCGCGGGGACAGGGGCGACGGGCCTGGGTGGTGATTGCGATCGAGATGGATCATAATGCGTTTCGGGACGGGAGCCTGTGCCGACGTAGCAGCTGCAAGGCGAGGGCGTGCGGGCCGCGCGGGGGCTTGCTGCGCCGAGAGGACTCGGGGCCGGCGGGGCTGTCTGGGGTTCTGGCCTGCGGCGGTCGTCTAAAGAAGCGTGGGCTGGTCGCCGGGTGCGTCTTCTGGGGAGCTGAGCGAGGACAAAAGCGATACCGTGTGACTCTTGCCCCGCCACCGCGAAAGGGTCCTGGGCCCAGTATGGCCGTGCCCCCTCGCCGCTGCGGGGCGCGGGCTCGCGGCGTCGGGGGTGCGTGGGGGCCAGGACCAGGTCCCGCGCGGCCTGCTCGCGCGCCTGGGTCGCGATTTAAATACGCTGCTCAGCAGGGGACAGGCGTGACGGGAGTACTACACATGCGGATCGAAGCGGCGCTGCCTCATCAGATTGGCTCCTTGGCCCCCCCATTCAGATACCGTCACGAGAAAGCCTTGTCACCCGGGCTAGCGATGTGAAACATGCCCTAGGCTTCGAGGGGGAAGGTGATGTGCCCAATCGACCGCGAGGGGGAGCGTGTTTGGTCCCGGGGCCCTGGCTGCGCGTCAACCCGCTCTCCATTCTTCCTGGCATTCAGTCTGCAGTGGGAGGTGGATCGAACGTAGTCTATCCTGGGCAGCCAGAAGACGACGACGATGCGCGCCGCCGTCGTGGTTCCACAGGGGCATTAAAGGTTCGCTACATAAGTAACGTTTTGCACCTGATCATTTCATAGAAACGGATAGGCGCTCGCTGAATTACTCAGGTCCCCGGGGCATCTCTCAGCCACGGCAAGCCGGCCCCAGCGCAGCCCACGAGCACCCAGTGGTAAGCGGATGCGCGTTGCTGGGCAGCGCGATGACAGGCCGCACGCTGTGCCACTCCCAGAGCCAATCGTCCGCACCCGCCACCGCCCGTGCCGCCAGTCCTGCTGGCCAGCCGCGCACCTGGGCACCACTCCTGCTGCCCCCCAATTCGCCAATCAATCGCGTTCGCTGGCTGGGATCGATTTGGGCTGCGATAAGAGGGTCGCGTTCATGATGTTGGATGTCCACTTTGCCACGTGAGATAATCTGCGTTAGGGCCGATACCGCCGGCAGCACCCGCTGTGGCCAGCGAAGATGGTATTTCCACAGCAACTCCATGGGCCCTCGGCGACAACTTAAAAGGATGGTATTACTCTTGGTTTATGCTTACTGTAACATGGCGGATAAGAATGCATTCAGAAAAAGTTTATACGTCGGTGGCGCCACTCTGCTAGAAGGGTGTACGAAACAAGCTGTGTCCAAAGCCTCATATGCTGGATCGCTCTCCCAGACCTTTTGGTTAAATGATAGAACCTCGAGGTAGTAGGATCAGCGTGTCTTTGGGTGTAATTTGTCAATATAATTTAAATACGCCCCCAGTATTGCAATGAGATCTGCTGCCAGCGGCCCAGCACAACCACAATAACTTCCTCTTCAGCCATTATATACAAATCACCCCTTCTTATACCCACGAACCAACGAAGAAGTCCCACACTCCTCCACACCCCAGCAAATCGGCCACCTCCATCGTGTTCAACTCGCAAAAGCCCCGCGAGATCAATAGCCTCCGCCACAGCCCATCTTCGCAAAAGCGTCGCACCCACCGACTTCGTCAAGCACCATACTACGTGAGTACACGCCGCCCCTCCGACCGCCGTTCTGGCATCGCGCTGCTCTAGGAAAGCCTTGGGACGCCTCTGGGGCTTTGGATGGGCGAAATCGAGCCCGATGGGGCTGGATGGCGTCCGGGGCAGCCGATGACCTTCCCTGACCCACTATCGTCTCCTTCCCTTGCACCTGTTATCGCTTCATTGGGCACTTGCTGACGCGCGCGCAGATACACCATGGGACGGGTTATCAGGGCACAAAGGCGCTCGCACGCCATCGTACGTTCTCGTTGCATCTTCATCTGCATTCTGGGGCGCGCTGACGATCGCCCGCGCGCATACAGTTCAAGGCGCACACGAATCTGAACAAGAACCCCGCGAAGCTGCGCCCGCTCGACTTCGCCGAGCGCAACGGCTACATCCGCGGGATCGTCAAGGAGATCATCCACGACTCCGGCCGGTGCGCCCCCCCCCTCCCCCTTCCCCCCCTTTGCTGACCGAATTTTGCACGCAGCGGCGCCCCCCTGGCGCGCATCGTGTTCCGCGACCCGTACCGCTACAAGCTGCGCAAGGAGACGTTCATCGCGACGGAGGGGCTGCACACGGGCGCGTTCGTGTACGCGGGCAAGAAGGCCGCGCTCGCGGTCGGCAACGTGCTCCCCGTGGGGCAGTGCCCCGAGGGCACGATCGTGTGCAACATCGAGGAGAAGGTCGGCGACCGCGGCGCGCTCGCGCGCACGTCGGGGAACTACGCGACGGTCATCGGGCACTCGCCCGACGAGGGCAAGACGCGCATCCGCCTGCCGAGCGGCGCGAAGAAGACGGTCAGCGGGCAGGCGCGCGCGACGATCGGGATCGTCGCGGGCGGGGGGAGGATTGACAAGCCGCTGCTGAAGGCTGGGCGCGCGTTCCACAAGTTCAAGGCCAAGCGTTACAAGTGCGTTTCGCTCCCGTTTCTCTTGTCTTGTGTTGACGGCGTGTCCCCCGCGCAGCTGGCCCCGCACACGTGGTGTGGCGATGAACCCCGTGGACCATCCCCACGGAGGAGGAAACCACCAGCACATCGGAAAAGCGTCCACCATCGCGCGCTCCGCCGTGCCCGGACAGAAGGTCGGTCTCATCGCCGCGCGCAGGACGGGTTTGCTGCGCGGTACGGTCAAGGTCAAGGATGTATAGTGCTTGGGCTTTGTACTGGATCTGTGTTATACTACCGCTATGCTTACGACAAAATTGTATGCGCCCCGCATATGCACCATCATGCCCTGCCTATGACATGTAGAGAAAGGAAATCGTGTGCGATGTTGGCAATTTGAGTGATTATGGCGGGCGTCTATTTACAGATCCCAGTTTGCTTCATGCCACATCACCCTGCGTCGCCTACGTACGAGCCGGCTCATCTCCTTCATGTCTACATATCTACTGAGGTCGTACTCCGGCGAATATACGATGATAGCGCGCATTAATGTCGCAACTTTCTTGGCCTGACTCGACTGCCAAACTGGAAAACTTCGGGTGCGGCATTCGATTCGAAGCACGGCAGACGGTGCCAGCGAACATGCCCAGCGTCACGCGCTGCCTCGAACCTCTGCTTATCTTTTCGTTCTAAGTGGATGATTGGGTATATCTTGACTGGCGCTGTGAGATCGACAGCCTACCAGGCTCCGGTCTCGGGGAATATGGACACGCGGGTCATGCCCTGCTCTGGGCTCGAAATGGGCACAGAATTCAAACTTGTCTTGGGTGCAAAGTATTGCAGACGCGATATGGATCTCTCGTCGAGGAGCATGCGCGATCCCTCCGCCCGTCTACACGCGGCTCGGCGCGGGTTCGAGCCAAGGCGCCTGAAAAGACGAGCGCGCTGACTTCTCAGAAGCATCCGCCCTTGCTGATAGATATCGCAGCGTAATGATGGAAAATGCGTTCGCGCACGCCACGGCCACCTCTGGTTAAAGTCGTTGCCACCATATGCCGGAGCCCGGAGGTGAATCTTCCATCATTATCTGGTTCTAAATGCCACAATGCTGATAATGCCAGTCATACAGGACCACCCCATCGCGACACATTGACAGGCTGTCGTGGGCATAACGCAGCTCTTCTTCAGGCGTGGCAAAGTGTACCTAAGCCGCTTGGGTTGTGTGCCGCTGATTCCGGTCCAGTGGTCGCCGAGTTCATATCGTTGAACGAAACCTTTCACTGCAGAATCTGGTCATTGGGGACATAGCGATGTCGCCTGCGATATCGATGGACGTTCATTGACGTTACTGAGAGCGATGAGTGCACATGCAGGCGTAGCACGCTCTGCTGCGTTCTCTGAATATCGTACTGACAGGTAAGCCTTTTGAAATCATGTACCGTTGACCGCGTCTGACGTGAATGTTTCCAGACGAGAAGGCCAGCCGACGCAATGTCGAGGCATGCGAGCTCCCATGCATTGATTACGGCTCCTTGACTCTCCGCATGGCAAAACCATTAGGCTGGAAACTGACTGTGGCCATGGTCGCATGGAGTAGAGGCCTTCAGCGAACGCGCGTCGCGCATGTATGTCGAGAACGTCAACGAGAACAGGATTTTAGATTTCAGGCAAGTGGATCACTTTGACAGTTGACAATTTCAACTTGTCGACGCTGGTCCGCTGCTATGCTGTCATTGCAGATGTGACTTGCTTCCTCCGTCCTTCATTGAATAGCGGAGCAGTGGTTAAATATACATGCAGTTTTTCCTTGATTGCTGCACCTCGGTCCTCGGATAATCATCCTCAAAGCCACACGTATCTCCCCGACATGTATGCGTTGTATATACCTTACAAACCGGCTCTACGGCAAGGGTAAAATCACCGTTCACGTAGCTTCACTGCGACACCGCGGCACCGCTTTATCTATTCACGAATGAAGATACGATTGCACACACAAGATCGCCTATGTTGCAACAGAGTAAACATAGTAATAGCAGTACAGAATTCTAATTGTAATATACGAGCCTCACGACATTACTGTAACGAAGAATACTAAGCGGTAAGTTAGCAGATGGTGAGATGATGCAAATGTACGAGCATGCCATGATTGCAATAATTGAACATCAGACAAGAAATTCAAGCCGCAGGCCGGGCGGCTCTAAGGACTGGCCATAGCAAAGTCGCCACCCGCGCTCCCCTCCCCTTCCCGCCGCACTCCCCGTTGCTCAGGCGTGCGCTCACCCGCGCGGGCCCCAGGGGTCCCGCCCCCGCCGCCCACCCGCGTCTGCGCCTCGCTGTCTTCAACCTCCACGTCCCCCTCGTCTCCCGCAAAGAAGCCGTCTCCATCACGGTCCCCCTCGTCCGTCTGCGTGCTGCACAGGCTCGCGCAGTCGCTCCTGTCCGCGGCGCCGCCGGCGCGTATCGTCGGCTCGTCGTCCGTCGTCCACCCGCCCTCTGTCTCGGTCTCCGTGCCCGCCTCCGACGCGGCGTCGTCGTCCTCCGAGGGGTTGCGCGCGGGTCCGGGTGGCCGCGCGGAGGGCGTCTTGGTGCCGCTCGTGCTCGCCGTGGGTGCGACTGAGCCGCCGTATGCGTCGATGGCGCCCATAGCATGCATGCCGTTCGTTTTGGCGTTGGGCGAAGATGGTGATGGGGATGTGGGTGCCAGGGAGGGGGAGGGAGATGGGGACGGGGAGGGGGAAGTGGGCGGGAGGGAGCCTTCTGAGAAGACTATGAGCTGCTCAGCATAGCGCTGCATCTCCTCGGAGGAGATGACCAATCTGAAATCGTTTAATAAGAGAAATTGTAGCTCTAATTGATTAAGCTCTGCTTGGGGCAGGCCGCCGACCTATCACGCAAGCCGGATCAGCTCGCGTTGCGAGGTAAAATTTGCCACGACGCACCTTCGCGTACCGCGAGTTCGTGTAAAACACATCAGAGAAGAACTTGCTCGCCACAGTTACGCCCGCGATGACGAGGCGATGCACATTGTAGCTGTCGATCACGAACGTGCGCCCGGTCGCGTCGCCTGCGAGCTTCGACATGCGATCGAAGTACACGAGCAGGCTCAGGAAGACCTCGTTCGTCGTGGGGCAATATTTTAGGATCCGGAGGAGGTAGGATTCGAGCGAGATGGTGGGGACGTTGCGCGCGTGGAAGGTCAGTGCCGACGTTGGGCTCATCAGGGCGCCCCGCGACGCCGTCAATAACGTGGCCCATATCACGCCGTGGTGTTGGCTTGCTGAAGACGGTGCTGGTGAGGGAGCCGAGGCTAATTTGTCGTTGGTCGATGCGATTTGCGTGAGGAGCGAGGCGAGAAGGCGGAGCAGCTCGGTCGAAGGATACGAATGTATGTCAAACGGCGCTGGTGCAGCTGTCGGTGTTATTGGTGTCGGAGTCGGCTCTGACGGTGTAGAGTTTGAGGAGGAGGGCGCAGACAGTGCAGAGGGTGGATGGGGGTGTGGAGCTGGAGCTGCTGCCGTGCTCGTCGTCGCCAGCGTCGATGTTGCTGCTGTTGGCGCCGTCCTGGTCAATGGAGCGGTCCGAGAACCAGACACCGATGTGGGAACGGAGCTAGCCATGGTGGAAAATGGTCGCGCCTCGGTCATGGCGGGCGGAGGGATGGCTAAGGAGGCTAACCGATCCGTCACTGGTTGCCGGTGGCGGGTTGGCGCTGCTGGCATCGCAATGGCTCTATGCGAGGCGTCTGCTGCTGGCGGGGGCGGCTGTAGAGGGTGAACAGCTAGCATGGGGCGGCAGGATGTGAGCAGAGCGAGTGTGATCAACAGGGTCAATGGCAGTGTAGTTGTGTTATTGACGCCGTGACCGCCTCCGTGACCACCTCCAAGCTCAAAATGACAAACCCGGTTCTTCCAATGTAGTGTCTGGTTGTATTTGCTCAAATAAATATTGGAATGGAATATTACATATAAGTACTCATTCAGCCAAGCATCTGCGAGCCACTAGAATGTTGTAGTATCCTGCAATGAAATTTACAAGTGGCTGTGATGCAGAAAAATGGCCATTTTGCACCCATCCAATACACTACAAACAAAATAGTACTTATAGTATGCCAAAATTCATCCAGATATCACAATTCTTCCTCAGAACTCTCCTCTTCCTCCTCAGCAGCCATGTTCACATGGTGATCACTATCAGCCTTATCACCCTCATGATGATCACCATGATTATCACCACTAGTATCCTCTTGATCCTCTTCTTCTTCTTCCTTCCTGAAAGCGTCCTCATCAGACTCCTCCTCTTCTTCGTAATATATTAGGGGCATGATACTGGTTGCCCGGGATGAGCTGGGGCTGGGACCCGGGGACCACAGCTGCATGCCTGCATCTGACTCTGAATCCGAATCCGGCTGCCACTTGAAGATAGGGGCTATTAGGTCATTTCCACTCGGAAGAGTGTAATTGGCCACTCACCCCACCCGCATCCGGGATCATTTTTGAAGCTATTCTTCGCACCCGAGGGGGTGTGGTAGACAGCTAAATGTGGTCTGTGAGATGGTGATCATCAATGTAGTGTAGGCCCTTACAGGGATCCTACTTGAGGTCTTGGGCACCTCAATCACCACCCCATCAAAAATCAAGCGGGGAGCGTATTTGGTGCCCGAGCCTATAAATTATTTTAGAGCGCTTGCGAGGGTATTTTTACCATGAGGAAGTGGTAAGACTCACTAGGTTTATTAGTGTGCTTTGGGACTGATGCACATTCCCGCCGCTGTCGCGTAGTGTTGACAGCGGTGGTATTGATTCCGCCGCCACACAAATGGGTTACATAAGAGGCCATGCTCTGCAACTGTTGTTGCATGCCGGTCAGCAATGGACAGTGGATAGGGCGGATCTCACTGGAAGTATGGATGTTTCTATATTAAATTTTCTCTTACACACCTCCCAAATTAGGGTTCAAAATAGCGGATTTGTGGCACCCAATTTTGGCACATTCACAGTGAGATTATGGGAACACTAGATTTGGGGTAGCAGTCTTTTGGATTCTCAGGTATCAGATGAGCAGATGGATAGGGAGGTGGGGGTCAGAGGAAGAGCAGTCCATTAGGACTGTTCTATGGATTGAATGGAAGTATGTTTTTGTTTTGAGCTGTTTGGCTGTGGCTTCATGTCCGAGTTTTCAGAAAGGCAAAGAAGTCTCCACATTAGGAAAGATCTGAGCCACCCCATTGGCAGTTGGTGAGGTCTGGGGGAGTGATGGATGGATATTATGGTGTCTGACCAGGAGATGAAGAGGACAAAGCTTAAGATCTCCAGGCAAAGTGATCCCCACAAGTGTTCATTGGTGTAGATATGAGGGATTATCAAGTATGGGTGGCTGAGAGTCAGCCAGGTCGGTTTGGGGTGTGTAATCACAATATCAGCACTTGTAGTGTGACTAAATCATAAATCAGTAGCTGTAATCAATATGAATGACCACAAAAGTGATGGTGGCAAACTTTTTGAGGGGCTTCTTGCACAAGTTGCCACCAAGTGTTCCACCCCCAATTTCTATGTGTGAGCTCTTCAGAATAAACCCATATTTCTCATACATATGACACAGAGAGAGATAGGACAGGTAGTATCTGATAAAAGGACACCAGAGTCATCTACAAAAAATAATAATTACCAGTTGCTCTATTTCTATTTTGCCATCAATAATCCTCTGCATCAGCAACTAAGATCCCAGAGTACAGAATATCTGAACCCTGTCAATCATTCTCCATTCCCAGAGTCTGATTGTAGCCACCATAAGATGGTTCAAAAACTGAGCCCAGTTGTCACTTGCACAGCCGCATATTTAGTCACTTGAAATTACAGAACCTGAACAGCTGACAAGTGTTTCCATTGTAAATGATATATATATATATATATTGTGCTGTGTCCTATCTTGATGAGAGACCCTTTCATGAGGTCTGGTGCAAACTGAAGTGCAAACCGAAGTGCAAGCACCGGCGCCGGTTTGAACTCGCCGGACCGCGAGTGAGCCGGGACGTTGAACAGTGGCGGCTAATTATTCCTCTCGCACTTTCTTGCCCCACTCATATCGCGTCTATCCGGGTTCCCTTTATCTCTCTATCTACTGCTTAGCACCCTCTCGACATGGCCTCCGACAGCTACTACATTGGTGTGGACGTTGGCACCGGGTCAGCTCGTGCGACGATCGTCAAGCAAGACGGCACCGTGCTGGGCTCCTCGACACAAGAGACGACGACTTGGCGCGATGCGCACGATCACCGCATCTTCGAACAATCAACCAACAACATCTGGGCCGGAATCTCGACTGCGATCAAGGAGATCCTCTCCGAGTCGAAGATCCCCGCATCCGCGGTCAAGGGTATCGGCTTCGATGCAACCTGCTCGCTCGCGGTATCGGATATGAACGGCGAGCCAGTCGTAGTGACCAAGGGACACGAACTCGGAGAGATTGGAGACAGGAATGTCGTCCTGTGGGCGGACCATCGCGCGGAGCAGGAGGCGAACCTGATTAACAGCACCGGCTCCGTCGTGCTCGACTACGTTGGCGGGACAATGAGCGTGCGTCATGCCTGTTATCGCGTTTAATCCGAGCTAATCTATTCACTGTAGCTCGAGATGGAGCTACCCAAAGTATTGTGGTTAAAAAAGCACATGAAGCCCGAGCTTTTCTCGCGTTGCCAATTCTTCGACCTGCCCGACTTCCTCACATACAAAGCGACAGGCGAAAGCACCCGCTCGTGCTGCTCCGTCACCTGCAAGTGCTCCTACGTCCCAAACAAGGGCTGGCAAGCCGATTTCTTCGAGAAGATCGGCCTCGGCGATCTCGTCGACGGCGGAAACTTCAAGCAGTTGGGCGCGGCGAACGGGAACGTTGTTACCGCCGGTCTGCCCGTTGGGAAAGGCCTGTCGAAGCAGGCCGCGGACGAGTTTGGGCTTGTCGAGGGTACGCCTGTGGGCAGTGGCTTAATCGACGCGTGCGTACCTTTACAATTGCGACGCGCCTCCTTGCTGACCGGCCGGGAATCTGCAGCTACGCCGGGTGGATGGGCACGGTTGCTGCACGCTACAAGGAGAACGGGAAGCTATCGGACGTGCTTCCTTCTCTCGACGAGTCGCGCCATCGCCTCGCAGCTGTTGCTGGCACGAGCACTTGCCACATCGTGCAGTCACCCGAAGGTGTATTCGTGAATGGAGTCTGGGGTCCCTACAAGGTACGTCGAGCCAATTTTTTCGTGATGCAACTGTTATCTCATTTTCTTGTTAGGATGCCGTGTTTCCTGGCTGGTGGATGAACGAGGGCGGGCAGTCTTCTACTGGACAGGTGCGCTCTATACTTCATGAACGCAATGTCTCGCTCAAATACTGCCACATAGCTTATTGACTTCATCCTCACCACACACCCCGCTTACCACAAGCTTAAGCAAAAGGCCGAGTACGAGAAGTCAAACATCCATCAAGGTACTCCAGTCTGTGTCGAGTAGCTCATTGATCACTGACTGTCTTCCAGTTTTGCAGGAGCTACTTGAAAAATTGCGCGAGGAGAACCACGCCGAGTCCCTCACCGAGCTGTGCAAAGATATGCATTTCTACCCTGACCTCCACGGTAGGCTCCTCGCCAATCGCTTTGATAACGCAGCTAACCCCGAAGATCAGGCAATCGATCGCCAATCGCAGATCCTCGCATGCGGGGTTCGTTCGTAGGCCTTGAACTCGTTCGTGCTCCATTTCTGTATCTTGTTATCTTCTGACGTGTCGCACCAGTCCGATGGTCTGCATGATATAGCGCGCAAGTATTACCTCACCCTCGAGGCCATTGCGCTGCAGACGCGCCACATCGTCGACGAGATGAACGCGAAAGGGCACACCATAACGTCGATTTACATGTCCGGTGGGCAGGCGAAGAATACGCAGATGATGCAACTTTTCGCGAATACTTGCAACATGCCCGTTGTGCTCCCATTCTCGCATTCGCTTGCGGTAGTGCTTGGTGCCGCGATGCTCGGACGCTTCGCAGCAGAGGCGACTGCGCAGAAGATTACTGGCGGGGATAAGATTGGAGAGGCACTGTGGAAGATTATGGTGGAGATGACGCCGCAGGGCACAGCAATCGCACCAGCGGCATCGGCAAAGGAGAAGAAGCTGCTCGAGGCGAAATACAAGATCTTCAGGGAGTCGATTGATATCCAGAAGAGGTGGAGGCAGGAGATGGAAGATGCTTCAAAGTAGGCGTTGAAGAGAGAATGCAATAGTGTAATCATCCTTTGTTGTACCTGTTATTAAGAACCAACCTAGACGTTTATTAGACGAGACTGTGTATGATTCATGTGCAACCTTCGTGACGATTCTGCCCGAACGGCGAGTTAATGCAAGAGGTAAAATCACAATCGAGAAGTGTTTGGGTTGGCTGTAGGGTCACTAATATTTTGTTCGTCTCAGGCCATTTGATAGCGCAAAGCTATACCGGCCGACTTCAAGGGCGACTGCTGGGAGAGCCTAGCCTATGGCGTCGCAAAGTCTCGCGATGGCGAGTATTGTCAATATCAAAGCTGAGCGTCGTTCATCGGTGGCTGAAAGGTTCTCGCTTGTCAGCCCATTTCATGATGGCAATTCTTTACAGCGTATGCGAGTATTTCAGCCCAAGTGCCACTGTCTCGGCGCCTGCCCTGCTCAACCCCTGAGACTTGATAAGATATGCACGTTTGTCGATCTATAAATCTCATACGAGCGACCATTCTCCAGTTTCCTGAATAGGAACCATCGGCTCGAAGCCCCTGTGCCCGATGGTCCACCAATCGTGTTCGGTTTGGGCGAGATCTCCTGTAAGTGGTTTGAAGGTGTGGTAGATCAGGCCTGAAGAATGGAAGCGCGCAAAGCCTGGGATGGGTATCGCATACGGCTCGAGTATGGGGATGGTATATTCGGCATGTTTCCTTCTGTGCAGCGATGTGCGGGCGTGGGTTCCTCGAATACGCAGACTGAGGGATAGTTTGGCACTCTTAAAGGCGGAGGCTAGAGTGTAGCGGAAACGCCGCGTGTCGAACATCCTTGTAATAGTGAGAGACGCGAACAGCTTTTGAGCGCTCGTAATGGCGGCGGCTGACAGGTTGCATTTGACGGGCGCAGTGCTAGGGGAATATGTTTAGCCAGTACACGAGGAATATGTCGTGTGTACAAGTAGCTGTTAGCGCAATCCTCCAAGCAGGCCTTGAAATATTGGATCCAACGAGAGCAGTTTAGAATACTCGTCCCCATAAACCGAAGGACAGGCTTTTCCAAGCTCCATGCACAAGTGCCGTAAAGCCTTCTTCAATTCCTGCACACCTAAAGTGCTAGGTCAATGTTGATTGCCCAACTGAGCGAAATGAGTTCGACGTACTGGCATCATCTATCGCCAAGTCATGGATGACAACCCAGCATTTCGCAACCGCTTCGAGTATGGTACCTTTCCATCGGTGCATACGCGGTGCACACGCTTTGACAATGACCGAAAGAGCCTGGAGGGACACGAGCTGCAAAGACGAGGGTGACGCTACGATTTTCGGAAGCAGAGGATGCGTGAGTTGAGGTATCAAACCCTTTGTCACACATGATCAATCAGAGATGAAATATATGCTGGGAGTTGTGCATACCTTCAAGTACCTGGCACATCCGATCTCTAGCAGCTCGACAATATCCGGCAGCATTTCAATAGTAGCCTGAATACTGTCAGGATCTCTCGATGCGTACATCCATACATTTCCAATGACACAATCGCCAAGCAACGCGCAGAGCTTGTCGAACCGCCTTTGTGAGCCCAAAGGAGTGCAGAGACCTATTAGCCCGAGGGTGGTACGTATGGCGGCCCGGAGGAGAGATGGGGTGAGTGGATTGTGGAGATTCGTCATTGCTGTGTTGAGGGACTGATTGCTTCCTCAATGTCAAGAGTCACAACAAATAAGGGCCCACGTACAGTGAAAAGAAGCTCGTCGACTCCTGTTCGTCTCAATAATTCTTTAGGCACCCTTTTAATCATCTCTTGCGATATAGATATGCCTTGAAGTTTATAAAACACTTCGTAGTCGTCTTGGAGGGTCATTACTGGCGGAATGATGAGATGCCATAAATTCTCGTACATCCCTGTCTGGCCACCCAAAGATTAGCTGCAAGAGAAAGGCAGAAAAGGAGAAGCAAACCTGTATATGCTGCACACACCATAACATAACATTTGCTGCGCCAGGATGGCCTTTCCATACCTGCCCATCGTAATAATCCTGATATGCTAGATGTCCACCGACACCCTCGGGAAGCTTGCGGCCAGTCGAGGCATTGAGATGAGGGTGCGGATTGGCCTGAAAGATTGGCTTTATGCGTTCTCTCAAAATGATCTGTAATAGCTGGGTTGAAGGATCTGAGAACTGCATCAAGATCTCTGAGTTTGGCGATGAGCATAGGAATATAATAAGGATCAAGTCCGACACACCTTCAACAAGCTTTCCTGAATCCGGTGAGCCCCATGACAACTCCCCGTAGAAGCAAGCTGTCGTGCATACGACAGCTGCTTGGTCGTCTACAGATAGCTCAGAACCGCGCTGTTTTATCCAGTCCCTCAGTTCAGTCAGGTGTTCCGTCACGGCATTCTTCCATTGTTTGAGGCGATCGACGATGGCTTCCTCGGTGATTTTGTCGTAGTACCCGTACTCTGAAGGTACTGCAAGCGTCCCAAGAATAGAGTCCAAATGAGAGGTTGACGATGAGGTTGAAGTCATAGCTGCGTTTTTTGACGCGCGTGCTTGCCTTCCACGCTTCCTCACTTCCTCTCACCACAAAAATTAGTGTCAGCTTGGCCATCTCCATCTCGTCTACCAGCACTGAAGCGTGCCGTTCTTTGCCCGTATACGCACCGCTAGTCAACATCGACAAAACACTGCTTCGGGAAGATATAAACGCGCATTTGCTGCGGCCTTCACACGCAAAATGAACGGCTCATTGATCAGTGCGTCGCTCGGGATTCTTCCTGCATCACACTCATCATCGCGCCCTGCTCTTAGACCCATTCGATATATCACATCCCACTGCTGTTCAGCATTCACTGCCAGCAGGTGCAGCATTCGCGCGCTTTGACCCCTCTGGGCGTTTTGTTGCAGCAGGACGGTCAGATGGTTCAGCAGCAATTTGGGACCTTAGCACTCGATCTGCAGTGCGCTGGCTGGAGGGCCATGTTAAAGGCGTTACCAGCGTAGAGTGAGTGCGTGATTCGAAGACTACCAGACGTCCTTGTCCCTCATCGCGCGCCTACAGTTGGTCCCGGCATTCGCGCTATGTCTTGACTTCTTCCAAAGATTGCAATGTTATCATCTGGGACTTGCTATCAGATTCGGATCCCTTACAACGGTTCCAGACCATCAGATTTGACTCCCCCGTCGTATCTGCCTCATTTCATCCACGAAATAGGTGCGCGTCCTACGAATTCCTTTGGGATGCAGGCTAAATTTCTACGCAAGTCGTATCCTTATCGTGCTGCTTGGTGTAGGCGAAGTATACCTAGTGGATCTTCGCAAGGAGCACAGAAGTCGAATAGAGCTGTGTGAGGTCCAAGACGAAGAGGAGGAAGAGGAAGCAGACGCTCCACCACGGTACGCACGTCACAGGCCGACAACAATGTGCACGACTGATATTCTCAAGGATATCTAAGGTCTGCCATGACTGCTGCTAGCTTTGATCCCACAGGCAAGCATGTCTTCGTCGGCACATCGTCCGGTTCAATACTTGTGTTTAACGCACGGACAAAAACGGTATGCATCCCACACCACTCCTCGTGTACGGCACTCACTATATGTCGCAAATTAGATGGTCGCGCGGCATAAAATATCAGGCGCAGGTGCTATGAAAGGACTCGATTTCGCGAAATCAGGCCGGTGTGTGTTCCTTTGTACCTGATCCACAGTGCTTCGCTCATGCCCTTTCAGTCGTTTAGTGACAAACTCGTCAGATCGTACTCTCCGCCAATTCATCTTGCCCATATACGCACCCCCAAATGCAGACCGAGAATATATCGAGCAGGAACTGGAACCGACGCATCGATTCAATGACCCTATCAACAGGACTGCCTGGCATGCCATGTCGTACAGTCCGGACGGTGAATGGTTGGCAGGTGGTATGTTGACTTGGCGCTTTGTCCTATTTCTACTCGTTTAATCCAGGCTATATGCAGGTGCTGCTGACGCCGCGACTCATAAAATCTACATATGGGATATTCAAAACGATGGCCAGTTTGCGAGCGCACTGGATGGAGGCAGGGAGCCACTATTACATGTGCATGTGTGTATCGTCCGTCTTGTCCATACTTTTGACTGACCCTCCATACGCAGTGGCATCCCTTCAAGTCGTCTATCGCCTCGACGACAAATCAGGGCAATATTCTTATATGGCACTGCCCTACACCTGAAAGATGGGGCGCGTTTGCGGGGGGGTTCGAAGAGGTCGATGAAAACGTCGAGTACGAGGAACGAGAAGATGAATTCGACATCGTAAGTGAGACAATATATTGTTCAGAAGCAGGAGCTGAATCGGTCTGACTGAGTAGGAAGACGAAAGTGAAACCAAGCGGCGCAAAATGAAAGAGGAGGAAGAAGCGGTCGAGACTGACGAAATCGAGGATACACAGGCGAAGCATCCTGAGCCCAACGGGTACTCTCAAGGTATGAATGGCATATCAGAGCACGACGAAGAAGCCCAGTGGGCAGATGAGGATTTAGATGATGATTTGCAGGATTGGAAACTGAAAATCGTGGTCGGGCTTGAGGATGATTAGTACTCGACAAAATGAATCGGATGACTTCTCGTGAGCTTTGGGCCAGTAAATAGAGTTGATCTAGCCTGTTTATAAGTTCCGCTATGAACACCCAAGTGACTCTGCCTGACTGAACACATGCCCCATCGGGTACTGACAAAGTACGGGCTTTATCACTCAAAATTTCCATTAGATGCTGCGGCTCGGAGAAGTCCTGTTCAATGATAGTCTGAGTGTTCATCCACTGCACACTTCTCTATAGTCTCAATCAATTTCCTGGTCAATGCCACAGGCAAAACAATATTTATGGACTTCATTGTTCTTACAATAGTTTTCGGATGAATATTGCTAAATTCATAGCATTTCCTACTCAAATTATTACACAGCATGACTTGCAGTTTTACCTTATTGGGTTCTGCACTTGGAATTAGAGAGTATTTGTTTTCACTTTTTTGATTATGTTTTGGTGCTCCAACAATTCAGTTCAATTCAGTTAACAGACAAAATGTAAGCAAAAAAGTGCAAACAAATACACTCTATTTAAGAATTGTGGCTGAAATAGACTGAGAGTGTAAGAGTGAAGCTTCATCTATCAATGCACAGCATATAATGTGTAATTAGTGTTGCAAAGAGAATGCTCAATATAGAGCCATGGACTTGCCTTTGTGGTATGACATGAAAGCAAGTTGAATAAATAATGGTGGCAACAGTTTCAGCCACAGCACAGCTTTTTGTAAACATAAACAAATAAGCTTCCATATTAGGAATGGTTGTCTCCGTTCTCGATTGCCTTGGACTCTACTTTGAACTGTTGAACACCCTTTGTTTCCATTACCACCATTTCACCTTGCTCCACCCCGTAACATCCCATTGCTTTCAGATTGCTCTCTTGCTAAATGTGAGTAGTTCTGACTCCTTTGACCAATCTTCACTTGCTGACCCGCATTCAAGTGCCTCTGCTGTCAATTGTGAAATTTGCATTTCTGTTAGTGTGACTGGCAATTCTATTTGCCAAATTTGCTGACAATTTCAGCAGATACTCCTCATAATACTCTTATTATGTCCTCATCTTCTAATTTGCCAAATGGTTCTGTGAGGGACACACCTGTGAACCCAGTGAATCACTTGGTTCAACTTGAGCCATTGCCCTCTTGGACACCTATACAGCGTCCCCCATCTTCTGAAGTAGAATCATCAGAAGATGAGCTTGACACATTGGCTTCTCCATTGCCCAAGCAAGCTGGATTGCTTAAGCTGGTACAGTGTTCTATTTTGAGATGACCACATACTACAAAATATTGATGTTCTATTAATCAGAAATCACATTCACAACCAATGATTGAGCCATCTCACAGGTTGCTCTTTGATGCTGTGGAGCTTCCAGCACCATCATCAACTTTGCCCAGTGCAAATCCTCCCTCCACCACTGTTGCGCAGCGCACTGGAAAATTTCTAGGTGTTGTCATTGAATTAGCTCATCCACCCCACAAACTACACCTGTCTATTCCTGCTAGACCAATGGATCAACATAGGGCTTTGGATATTCATTCACTACCTCCTTCATCTCCTGTCACAGCATCTGTGCCACCATCAAGCTCTGGCTTTGATACTAGCACCAGCTTTAATTCACTCAAGCCCCCATCAAGTTTATCTATGACTAGCACAGCTGATTCAATATCTGGCAAGGAGGCTGATGAGGAACAACCCACTCAGTTAACAGCTCTCAATAACACATTGCAACATCTTCATCAACCTCCTCCATCTGACAGTGTCACTCATCCCAGCTCTGCCTCTACTACAACATCCGTAGCAAGGCTAGCACATGCTCGGAAAGCAAAAGTTGCTATCAAATCATCACCCTACCCTCCCCCTGCTGTCAGACTCAGGACTAGGAAGCAGGAGCACATACCTTTCACTGAAGAGGATGTTGACTCTCTCCTCGGCACGGAAGTCGCCCCCCTCTCGCTGCCGGGCCGAGCCAAAGGCGTCAATGTGGAAACCGCGGCTAATCTGGGACCGGAGCTTGCGGCGGGATGGGGACCTCTCGGCAGTGAAACCAAGTCGGCGAAGGAGCGCCGACTAGCTACGAATCTACGCTTCGTCAAGACAGAAACACTAGGCTCAGCAATAGGAACAGCAGTGCGCGAGCCCGCCTGGTTGCGCCGGAAGAAGAGCGACGTGTTTGTCGAACACCTCGAGGCCATGTTCGGCCCTGGGAGTGTGGATCGTGGCAGTACCTCCTCGAAACCCAAGGTACGTCCATCCACGTTCGCGCGTTTCTCGGTGTTGAATGCTAGTCGTCTCCCGTCGCGCAGGGTCGCAGTACTGTGAAAGGGAGGCCCCAAATGTCTCGCCGCCTGTTACCGCAGCTGGGACAACGCTCTCGAACTGTTTCACCGCCGGTGTCTGCCAGCGCTGCGTCGATTGTTCCTGAGTCTAGGCAGAGCTCGTCGCACACACACGGAGGCGCTGAAGAATCAGAAGAGGAGCCTCACGAGCGTCAAGAAGAGGAAGAGTCCTCCGAGGTTGAGGCCGAACACGACGCAGTGCAGGGCGTTGTCGTGAAGTCCACCGAGCCGGTTTCTGAACAGATCAACGTCGATGGAGACGCGATTCCAAGCGAGGACGATATGGCGATGTGGGCGACCGCAATTCACTCATTGGCCAAGGGCAAAGTGGAGACGTCACGCGAGGTAAGTGTTGGCTTGTAGACGCTTGCGAGCGGGACATAATGCTCACGGTGCCGCAGAAGATGGAGTATGTCGGGGAGCTGGTGCGGCGTGCTGACGTGTCGAAGCGACATGCGGATCTGGAGTTGGTCAAGGTAAGTACTTTCACCGGATTTTGCGGCGACGTCGACCGGGCTAACGAGCTGTATTGTACTTGAAGGGGACCGACTTGCTGGAGGTAATGCAACAGCTGGCTGACTTAGAGGATGCGCCGTTTGAGGAGGAATTGGGAGTGGCAGCGCGAGCGAAAGAAGTGGTAAAGTTTTGGCAGACGAAGATTGCTATAGAGGCTTGAAGACAATGGGGACTTGAGAGGACATACGGGGAGCTGGAAGATTATACAGAGTCGGAGATTAATATGGATACTTGAAGGGGCCGGTTTGAATATGCTGTCGCTATCATGGTCCAGAGTAATGTAGATCCTGCGTTGTGGGCTCCGTTGACCGAGCAAGAGAGCCACCGCGTGTTGCCAGAATTCCAGTCAAGGCCGAAGAGTAGCCCACAGTACTAGAATCGTCGGTCTTGATGTCTTGCCAGTTTGTCCCCCGACCGACAGAGCGTATGCGCCAACGCCAGTTGCACCCAATAGTCACGCCAGCACGTCATAAACAAACAATTCCATTACCCTCCACATATATATGCACACCCGCCACTCTACAGCTCCTCCCGCGTCTTCTCGTCCTCCAGCGGGAGACACAGCGCGGGCGTCGTGCCTTCGATCTGGTACTCGCACTTCTCGAGTTCGACGATGCTAAGCAACGCGTTCTCCGTGCCGCACGTGAGCAGAACCTGCAGACTGCGGTTCGGGCCGTTCCAGCACTTCGCGCCACCCTCGTAGCGCTGCTTGCTGTAGTACGCCGGCGAGCCGACTTCCACGCCCGGGGCGTCGTTCCAACCGACCCATTTTCTGTCCTGGATTCAGCATCGAACATACGATATGAAATGAAAAAGAAAGGCCCACCCGAGAGAGAATGTCGAACCGCCTTTGTTGGGCCGCTGCCGTGCCTCGTCGAAGAGGCAGACCTCGTATGTGTAGTCGCCGCTCACGCGCTCAAGGCACAGGTTCTGCAATTTCTTCCACACGCCGTCTTCGCCAAAACCCTCAGGATCGAAGAGCTCCGCGTGCTCCCGCTCGAAGCCCTCCTTCTCCTCGCGCGCAATGCGCAAGCTGTGCGCCGCTTCGTTCGCCGCCTCGCGCGCGGCGGAGGAGCTGGCGGACGAGGAAGACGAGGGGGCGGCAGCGAGACCGAGCGTGGCGAGCGCGTTGACGACGGAGGTGGTGAGGGAATTGAAAGTCGGGAGGAGCGCGTCAGGGAGATAACTGCCTATATCGAACACTGTATTTATGTTAGCAATAAGATTTTCAGAGAGATTGAGAGGGACTTGCGGATGTTGGAGCCGGATGACCCGCTCTCAGCGAATGTGTCGTGCGCAAGGAGCAGCCCAATGTGGTCTACTTTGAGCAAATCGTTCAGCTCGTTGCTCTCGAGCCTCTCCTTACTCCACATGCCGTCCTCCAGCTCCTCCTCGTCTTCTTCTTCCTCTGCTTCATCTCCACCTTCACTTTGCTCGCCCTCAGGCTTGATGCCGGCAAAGTGCTCCCACCCGCGCACGGCCTCGAGAACGGCCATGTCCTGGTAGTTTGGGTTATACCCGTCGCGGAGAGAGGAGAGGATCTGCTCGAGCTCCTTAGTGCGCTCGCGGGCTGCATCGTGCTCACGCTTGAGCGAGGCGAGGGCCTGAGAGTGTATCACGAGGGAAGTGAAAAGCGCTAGTCATACTCTGATATCAGCTTTGCCATGGAAATAGAGCAATGCTAGGGGACATACGAGAGTTCTTCTTCCGCTCAAGGGCGGCAGCGCTCAAAGACTCGGCGCGGTCCGCGGATGCCTGCAGTTCCTCTACCTCCTTCTCGCGCACAGCAATCTCCTTTGCGGATTCGGCAATCGACGCTTCTAAACGCGTCTTTTCCTTCTCCGCGAATGCGAGGTAGGTCGAGCGAATTTTGCTGCCCTGAGCGGATATTAGCTACGATTAACAGCGGCCAATTTGCTACGCACCGTTTTACGCAGCTTGCGTTCTGCGTCTCGGATGCGGCGGTATTCTGCGCCTACGGTTTCGCAGACGTTGGGGCATACACCAGGCGCTTCGTCGGAGCCGTCACAGCATTCCTTCTCTGCATACACTCAATGAGGACTTGATCGAGCGGGAAGCAGGCCTAGACGTACCGCACAAGCCGTCATTAACCCTGGAGCTCGGGATCAGGCTCCCTATATGGTGTGTATTCTTGCAATAGAACATCGAGTTCGGGCACGCGCTGGTGCCGGGCTCGTCGCTGCCGTCCTTACAGTCGCAGTAATCATCGTTCACCGCCTTCCAGGGGATCGTCGCGCTCCCATCGAGACACTGCCATGTGTCGCCCTTCGGAATATATTTGACCGCGAGACTGGGCTGGACGCCCTTGGGCGTCGTGTGCGCGCGCGCGTCGAGGACGAGGGGGAGCGCAGCAGCGAGGATGTGTAGCCAGTGCATGAGTTAACGTGTCCAGTGCTGAACGTCACGACCCCGGACCCGCCACCCAGTGATCGGATTTGGCGAAAGAGTTCGCACGCCTGCTCATTTGTGCCGGGTTTCGCTACTCGCGATCGCTTCACCAGTCGCTCCAGTCAACTCAGGCCCCGTCCACCATGGTGAGTTCATATTACTGTCAGGGAGCGTTCAGGGAGGCCGTCACAGTGCTGGGCAGTCGCACCTATGGACCTGGAGCCCGGACAGCCCTGGATGCAACCCCGCTCATCCAGATAACGCACAGGCTAACTCAGTTCGTAGGCCAAAGCAAAAGCAGCACCCCCGCCCTCGTCCGGCGGCAAGTCCGCAAAGAAGAAGAAGTGGTCAAAGGGAAAAGTAAAGGACAAGGCCCAACACGCCGTCGTCCTTGACAAGCCCACATACGACCGTATCCTCAAGGAGGTCCCCACCTTCAAGTTCATCTCGCAGTCGATCTTGATCGAGCGGCTCAAGGTCAACGGCAGCTTGGCACGGGTGGCCATCCGCCACCTCGCCAAGGAGGGCCAGATCAAGAAGATTGTGCACCATTCGGGCCAGTTGATCTACAGTGAGTATCGCTTATGTCGATAGGGGAGCTGTGTACTGACCTATTGCGCAGCTCGTGCGACGGGCGGCGATTAGTTTTCTTATGTCACATATACATGTATCCACCACCGCAAAACAGCATGCTTCCAGGCCTCGATCGGCGTGATCTCTGAGTGTCTCGTCGACTATCGTATACGATTGTGCCTCTTCATGGCACAGGGCCTACCGACTTCATAGCATGAATTACAGTTGCTCGCTCCTTGCAACTTTGCCGCAACGCTGTCTTCTTGGGATCGTCAATGGGTCACTTCAGTCCCCAAATGCCTTAAAAGCACCGCCACAACATCTAGCTACTCGCGGCTGCGAGAATTTGCTTACTTGGTTGTAGGGCTTGTTCAGCATTTAATCCATTGTCTCGGTTAACGCTTGCTATGTAATAGTTCTTGCGGCCTTAGAATCCATATGCTGGCACGCCAATATCAAGCACCTTGCACATAATCCAGGCACGATTCGATTGATATATATATATCGATGAATGACTGAGATTTACACCCAAGAATACATGCAATCTTAAGTCTAGACCACCTTGATGTCCCCAAGTCTCGCCGCGAAATACGTCTCAAGAACTGGTGATGAGGCTGGCATAGTGGGCGCTCTGAAACTCTCGACGTTCAGGCTGTTTACGGCATTTCATTGTGTAGACTAGCCAATGCAAGCAATGCTATCCTCGAGGCTTCTTCTTTTGCCCTTTTGCTCGTATTGTCAGTCGCTTCACCTATGCATTCGCCACATACTAAAAAAACCTCTCAGCAGCCCGAACCTCCGCACCACTAAGAGAAGGTACTTACCGAAGACCTTTGCCTCCCATACGTGTCCCGATTGCAGTGCGTATATCTTGAGGACGTCTGGAGTTCCGTATGTAGCTTGAATATAGTTGTTCAGCTGTAAGCGACCTTGGGAGCAGGCATAAGCATGGATTGTAACGTGTTCGAAACAAGCACTCACAGCTCAGAAAGCCGTCTGGTCGAAACAGAGGCGCTAATGACGCCAAGCCCATATTCCGAAATGCAGAGGGTTGGTATGGGACTGCTAGCAGATTAGCTAAGGGGTTTTGCCGCCCAACCTGCGGCGTATGCGTTGTTTTGGGAGTCAAGAATACTCCGCCTACGCTGCCTTCAGACACAGTGCCCTAGCGTGGAGATACTTATAATACTAACCGGATTCCTCTGATAATGCATAGCGGCCGAGCAGGCGGCCAAGAATGTCATCTTTGTTTGCCAGAGTGTTGCCCTATGATTTGCTAGAATGATCAGCAGCTCCCTCGACCAAGACCGGTATAGCATACGAGGGAAAGTGGCCACCATTCGCTCTCGTGGGTGATGGCAACCTGCGCATGAGTCTATAAAGAGCCACTCAGGATTGGAGAATCGAATCAAAAACATGATAGACGCGAACCTTCTCCAGGAGATATTTGTTGATAATATCAAGGGGATGATACATCTGTCGAAGAGAAAGTGGTCATTTTATTAACCCTTAGAACAAACAATGAAAATGCGCACGTCAACATGCGAATCCAGCTCGTTAGTAGACGAGCCACTATCAGCTAACACCCCTTTTGCTTTCCCGCCCCCGAAAGAAGTGCCCAAACGGCCAAACAGAGACTTATTCTGATTTGACGCGCCGGGAAACGAGTTTCCTTTCGTGCGGAGCAGGCTGGCCACATCCGAGAAACTTGTGATGTTTTCCACCTCCGCCGTTTCACTCCTATTCCTCAAAACGACCAGGCCTTCGCGAAGCATAACTTTATACCCTCGAATGAACAAGCACTGGTTTTCCGGTTGCTTCACGCCTGGTGCCAAGTCTGTGGGAGACCGGCTGACACGCTGCACCGAGCGGCCTGTCGAAGACCAAGAGCACTCGTACCCAGCGCTAGCCGCGATGAATTTTGCGTTGAACTGCAAGGAGAGTGATTGAGAGGAAGAGCTTTCTCCCGTGGTTGCAATGCCCCACGCTTTAGACTTGTCGCATCCGGTGACGACGTACACCGAGCCGTTCAGCGCGTCGCGGCCCAGCGTCTCGTTGATAAAGCGGTACCACGACACCGCGTTTTTCAAACAGTAGGTGCGGATTGCGGCTGTATTTTCGTAGTCCTCGCTCATCGCCCCGTGCGGCATGGTCAGAACAGCACTTTCAGATTTCGATGAGGAGACGTTGTATCCCATTGTGAAACCGGCGATGGAAGAAGTTGATCTGGCATGCTGTTAGCAGAGGTATATGCCAGCAGGTTTGCTGCTCACCCATCGCTGATGCTGACGTTCACGTTGGCGCTGCCGCTGTGCTTTTCTACGCCCTCGCTCATGAGTTCGGATTTCCGTGCGTGCTTGTTCTGCATCCGCTGAACATCTTCTGTATTGAATTGTAATGGGACAAAGTCGTCAGGCACACCGCGGTAGTTGATTGTGCGGTCGGCTTCATTCATAGGGGTCGTTGGGGCAGCAGCTGTTGTATCATCTGTGCGAGGAGGACCAGGGGCAAAAATATTGAATGCAAAATGAAACTTGGATTCGTCGGCCTTCAGAACGCCCACATCCCCAATGCTCACGCCTCGCATACGAAGCTCGAGTGGTAGATTGTCCGGAGGCTCCGGATAGTACAAGGGAAACCCATATTTCATGGGCAGTAATTGTCGAGCGTACACCTGGCAAGGAGGTTGAGCCATTCCCGCTGATAGCATAGATGAGAGTTTGGAGTAAATGGGGGGACAGGAGCTTGGAGAGAAAGCTGTAAACGTTGCCTGGACTGGTTCATGAACTTGCTGTAAACCAGATCCCGGAAGTTGCCAGGAGAGTACAGGAAGAGGGTCATGTCAGATCACGACCAAGTAACGCACTGGACGGACCTGGAGGACGAAAAGCGGCGATATGGATCCAGATCTCCTCCGGTCACTCAACCTGCACCGTCCACATGGCACAATTTGGTGCGTCTGAGTCTGTTATGAACACTCTGAGTCGTGCTGTTCCTGCCACAAGCCAAATGATGATCATGATCAAGCGAAGAGCGACGAGAGGCAAGCGTGAGGCTTTGATTGAACTTGATCATGGGCGTCCCGACAATGACCATTGCATCGCATCGTGATTGGCTGAGCGAATAACCTGTGACAGAGGGCACTTACAGTTGCAGTGACAGAGAAGTGACACATGTGAATGTTCCTCGCAGCGGCGGCAGTGCACCCGGCAAACCTGGCATGATGATGTAACGAAATCGGGCGCTGAACGCTGAACTTCGTGATTTCGCGCATATACATTCCCATACAACCTTGTTCCACCTTAACCACTATGTCCAAGTACTCTTACGATGATGTCGCCAAGGTAGCTCATCCAGCGCGTACAAAGAATCACGACTGATCACAACGCGCCCGTAGCATAACAAAGAGGGCGACCTCTGGATTGTCATAGACTCTAAGGTCTACGATTTGTCCAAGTTTGCCAAAATGCACCCAGGGGGCGCGAACGTGCTCTACAACAAGAGAGTTGGTGCGATTAGATCTTAACATCGTCTCCTGAAATGTCTGGTTGAGCGTTGGCCACAGCCGGACAAGACGCGACGGACGCCTTTTTTGGTCTTCACCGACACGAAGTGCTTCTCAGGCCCCAGTACGCCCGTCTGCAAGTGGGAAGCATAGAGGGAGAGGAGGAGACCATCAAAGCGCCCGTACCAGGAGAGTTGAGCACGGTTCCGTATGCCGAGCCCACCTGGCTAGCGGATGGCTATTTTAGCCCCTTCTACACACAAAATCACCGCGACTTCCAGAAGGCCATCCGGAAACTCTTCATGGAGGTCATTGAGCCGGAGAGCGCCAAGCGTGAGGGAGATGGGAAGCGGATATCTCCAGAGGTTGTACAGAAGCTCAGGTATGCCGCTTCGTGCCCTGATTTGCCGGTCCTCGCTGACGTTCGAGAAGCGAGGCGAATTTCTTACCTATGCGTCTCGGCCCTGGCAAGCACCTCAAGGGTAGGTCAATTATGGGTGGAATAGTGAAGCCGGAGGAGTACGACTATTTCCACGAGGTAAGTCGGTCATGAACTACACATCCCGTCTTTCCATCCTGATGAATTTCTAGCTTATTGTAAACACCGAACTCGCGCGCTTTGGTGGTCGTGGCTTCATTGATGGTCTCCTGAACGGGGGTGTCATCGGTGTCCCCCCTATCCTCAACTACGGCTCCCAGGAACTGCAAGACGCAGTACTGCCTGATATCTTGGACGGAAAGAAGTTCGTTGCACTGGCTATCAGCGAAGCCTTTGCTGGGTCAGATGTTGCTGGCCTTCAAACAACCGCTGAGAAGGACGGTGACCACTGGGTAATCACAGGGACCAAGAAGTGAGTTATCGACTGACGCGCTTCTGTTTCATTTTTTAATCATCGAACAGGTGGATCACAAACGGCACATTCGCAGACTATTTCACAACGGGTTGCAAGACATCCGAGGTACGTTCGCCTTCAGGATCATTTTGTCGAACTTAATCTAACAGCTGGTCACAGGGGGGCTTCACCATGATCCTCATACCCCGATGCGAGGGTGTGGAGACAAAAGCCATCAAGACATCATACTCAGCGGCAGCAGGCACTGCCTATGTAACGTTCGACAACGTTCGCGTTCCCATAGGCAACACGCTTGGCAAGGAAGGCGCTGGGCTGCAAGTCATCCTAAGCAACTTCAACCACGAGCGATGGATGGTCTGCGCTACCGCGCAGGGCGCCCAGCGCGTCGTCGTCGAGGAGTGCTTGAAGTGAGTCGCTCTATCGCCGCTAATTAGCACGGACGCTGATGGCATCACCGACAGATGGAGCAACCAGCGCATGGTCTTTGGCAAGCCGCTCAATGCCCAGGCTGTCATCCGTGCGAAGCTGGGCAAGATGATCTCCCGCGTGGAGAGCAGCCAGAACTGGCTGGAGAGCGTCACATACCAGATGAATAACGTCCGTAGACGCAACCTGTCACAATGGCGAAGTGCGCTGACGTTCTGCATTAGATGACATATGCACAGGTGTCAAGCCATCTAGCGGGGCCAATCGGTTTGCTTAAGCAGTATGTGTTGCGCGACTGAGATCTCACACTGCCACTAAACTATTGCATCTCTAGATACATCACCAAGAACGGACGGGAAACTGCCGAGGACGCCACTCAGATCTTTGGCGGACGTGCCTTGACAGTCACAGGCATGGGCAAGGTGATCGAAAATGTGCGTGAAAGCTGCTATCCCATCGAGTTGTACTGACTAAACGCTCCTCCAGTATCACCGCACCTCTGGCTTCGACGCGATCCTGGCAGGTGCCGAGGATGTGTTGGGAGATCTCGGTGTCCGACAGGCGATAAAGAAGATGCCGTCGAACGCCAGGTTATAAGGCTCTTTGTTGTTTTGGTAGGATGGGCTGAATCATGTCGCGTGGATCGCTGCGCAAATTATTTATATATTATCGAGCATTAGTTTAAGTTGGTGACGAATGTACCAGATTAGTGAAATTGACCATTGACATCCACAAGCATCCATATGTGTACTCCTACGCACTCGACTCGGAGGCATTGCTCCACGTCGCAAGCGACCACCACCATCGGCCATGTCCGAAACGGAACATACAAGATGGATGCAAGAGGCTTTGGCCATGGTAAGGGTCAGATCCAGGCAGCGACAACGACTTACAGACTGAACAGGCGGAAGACGCCCTGGCAGCAAGCGAGGTACCCGTCGGCTGCGTTTTCGTCCGCGACGGTGCCATCATTGCGAAAGCGCGAAATCGCACCAACCAGCTAAGAAACGTATGCCATCCTTCGTGAATTTGAATCGTTTCTGATTCTCTGCACCTGGCAGGCCACTAGACATGCCGAGCTGGAGGCAATCGACAGCATACTGGCTGATAAATCGCTGACACCACAGATCACAGAGCACCCTCTGTCCGAAACCACACTGTACGTGACGGTCGAGCCGTGCATCATGTGCGCCTCTGCCCTCCGTCAGATGGGCATCAAGGAGGTGTTTTATGGCTGTGGCAACGACAGATTCGGTGGATGCGGAAGCGTGTTGGGCGTTAACAAAGAGTAGGTTGGAGCGCCCAATACTACAAGCTTAGGTGTATTATCTGATCGATCCACGCAGCTTGAGTCACCCCAAGCACCCGGCGTACCCGGCGACCGGAGGATACTGCCGCGAAGAAGCCATCCTTGTTCTCAGGCGGTTTTATATAACGGAAAACACTAATGGTATTGTGCAGTATAAGCTGTTGCATATCGTCGGATGCTGACATGCGCAATTTAGCGCCGGTACCTAAGTTCAAGGCGAACAGAATCTTGAAAACAGAAATATTGCCCATGGTCTGATGTGGCGTTGTATGGTCACTGATTGAACAAGTGTTCCGTCGCTTCCAAATTGCTAGCCGTGTACGACTTTCTTGTCTGGTGTTGTGAGCACGCATCGAGGTTGTCTTGGCCGCATATTCTCCGCAGTTCCTCAACCCGAAGCTACACCAAAGTTGGACACGCATCGGTATCAGTGTCGTCAACTTCATCACAAACCACAATCGTCCCTACTTGGAGGCCGTTCCTTTTCCTCTCTCGAGTCAGAGTCTTTTCCCATTCGACAAGAAGCGCATCGAACCGTCAAACGAAGCAGCAGGACCACCTGAATCCAGGTAAACACAGGTTGGTCGTGCAACTGTCGCAACTGCTCGAAAGCTGAGCACTGGTGCTGGCCGCATCCGAATTGTTGCTTGTGAATCTGTCTGGGCATTCTTCGTGTACTTTGAAAACTAGCGAAGTTGTCCAGCCGCGCCTTGCTCGAGTATGCGATTTATATAACAAATCAATCGCTGCATTTTCGCTCCTTTGTTCTTTGTCGCGGAAGTTTGAGATGTACTTGCTGGACTTGTGCGTCTGGAAAGGCCAAATCTTCTAGGGAACTCGCTGGAACTCGAAATGTTTTGCATGGCGATCAATTTTTGCCACCAGTTCCTCCGAAATTTGCATTCTTGATCGCTCGATCGCTGCTGCTCCCCTGAGGTGGCTTTCCCGATGCTCAGAACTAGGCGCCAAGCACCGGTGATATGTTTTCTCGATCGCCGTATGTTATTGCCAAGTGATATTTTATTATTGATGTCACAGCTGGACAACATTGCATAGGATCGCAGTGGTGACGTCGGTCGTACGTCGTCCTGGATCATCGCATTGGCATTTCTCGCACGGCACTTTGTTGATTGTTCGTCGAATATTCTTTGCCACCAACGTCTGGGAGACTCTTTTGCCACCAAAATATTAAATCAAGCTTCTGGGTGGCCATATATCATACCCTGGTGGTCAGAACGCGTGGATCTCTGCTGTGTCGAGCTGGAGAGCGATTGCGTAACCTCGACGCGTCGTGATCAACAAAGAATTCACACAGCCACGTCGGTCCAGGCTATAAAGACAGCCAAACCGAGGCGTTCAGATCCTTCATTCCCTTCTCTCACATCGCACCCACTTCTCTTTCACTGCCTTAGCTTCTGCGTCAACATGGCGCCCTCCGATATTACCTTTGATTAACCCCAGCGGGCTGACGGTACGCTCGTTGTTTGAACGTACCCCGCCAACGTTAATGATCTGCTCTAATCCAGGACGTCGGTACATTGCGTCCGCCAGCCCACCACCTCTCGTCGCTAGCCTTGTCGATGACCGAGGAAGTCGCCCGCCGGCTCTGTTTCAAGAGCACCGCGCCCGCCAGCGAACGCCTCCTTCGTCGATGGGCTCCCGACGCACATCACTACCCGCCACAAGCTATCCCATATACCGCCCGCCGCGCCTGTCGTCAGCGTCGGCGGGCCTGTTTTTGCTCTTCAAATTGTGAGCTTCGCCCCCCGCCTTTCCGTGATTAAACTTTACTGACCATACATTCCACAGGTTATCGCCCTCAGCCCGACCTCACGAGCACTGCACCCGCATACTGGGTGTCAGCTGCAATAATCGAGGTCTATCCGTGCATTCGCAGCGCCCGCGACGGTTTCAAGAGTACCGATCGCCGGCACGCGACGCGCGGGAGATCCTTGCTGTTCAGGGAACCCCGTGACGGTGGACCCCACACCGACTGTGAGCCCTCCGCTTGTGTTTGCATCTTGATCCAATCTGACATGGACTCGCAGGCTTTGTAGTGTTCGAATGACTCCTACCGCAACCTGCGTTCCAGTTCGCCCAGGCGCGAAGCCTCACACCCTTCGCGCCGCCCCCGCTCGAGCGGCGGAGACTCACTCCCTCCGCCGCCAACGCCCTACTGCTGCTCAAGACGACACCTTTCCGGGTTGCTCCCGACCGCCGTCCCATGCAGTGCGAACTGTTCTTTCGTATATCCCTGCCTTCAGGAGTCAGCGGCGTTTACGCCGCGACAAGGTGCGTCCGCGATCTTTCCCATCCGCGTTTGAACGCCGCTCATGTTTTTTTTTGCAGTTCGACCCATCTGACTATGATTACATGCCCGGCCTCTCAGTTCATTGCCCGGCGCCGCTATTAGCACGCGACGTCACACCAGGCTTGGGACGCGAAGGGCCCTTCGCGTCCCAAGCCTTTGCCACTGCTCAAGACTTAAATGTTGTCCCATGCAGCCGAACTGTTCCCCCCCGGGTTCTTGTATTTCTGGTCAGCGGTGCACCGTCTCGATGAGGTACGTGCATTCATCCTTATTATTCACGCCCGTGGCTCATACGTGTCATCCGCAGATGAGAGAGGTCACCTCCCGCCTTCGCACATTGCTTTTTCATTCGCTCTCGCGCCTCTGGCTCCTCGGAGTGACGCCTGGTGGCCTTCCCCCACGAGTACGCTCGGACGAGGCAGGGACAGCGACGTTCGTCTCGGCTCGGACGTCCCTCCCTCCTCCCATCTCGAGCGCCGTGCTTTGAGCCTCGCAAGCGGCTCGGCATGGACACTACGTGGGGGCGCCCCCACCGTCACTGGACGCCTCGAGCACGCATGCTCTCTCGCCACCAGCGTCCCCGGAGTGGCGCATGTCGGCCTTCCCTCGCAGTACGGCCAAGTCCGGGATGGAGACGTCCGCTGAGATGGATCTCCCGGTCTTGCGTGTTGAGCGCCGTGGTTTGAGTTGCGCAAGCGACTCTCGGACACGGACGCTGCAGGGTGCCTCACCGCCACTGGACGCCGCGCTGGCACCACACTCATTTCGCTTCGCCTTCGACCTGGACGACACACACTATGCCCACATCGCATCACCACATAGAGCGGTCTTTGCCTCGGCGGGGGCGGGACTTGCATTTCCGAAGGAGGACCGTGATGATCTACACGGCCCCTTTGTATTACCATTCGCATAGATTCTCGTACTTGACTGGGTTCATTTATTACATATTTCTGTACTCGTAGCTGGTCTCGCGTACATCTTTTCTGTATTTGAATAATGCAACGGCCATTGCATTATTCCCACATGATACTCACTGACCGTACTTGCATTGAACCAAAGTAAGGGCAAGGCAACCACCACAAGAGGTGCCCTCCGGTAATGATGTCGTTTAAGTGTATAGGTTGGCATGAGTAGTCCGTCTAAAAACATGTGATATTCCCCGACTTTCCACGAAGCGCCATGACCCTAATCCGTCTCAGATCCTCCTCTGGGATGCCATATACACTAACGGCCACAATATCTGGGTTTTCGAACTGAAACTCGTCTTCCGGAAAACACCACCGAGACTCCACCATATCCGCAAACGCATGCGGAGCCACCTCGCCAAGGGAAGCGTAGAATGTCATGATCTTCAGCTTGGGAAACTGCGCTCTCGGTGGCCATGCTGCGATGGAACTGGCTCTGTCAACAGCGCCAAAGTCCGGTTCCCGAAGGTTGGCCAATCGAATTTCAGGACGAGGATGAGGGACTCGAGGGTGGGGGACGCGTGATCGGCATTGTCTTCGGTGATGGGAATCTCGAGGTAGAGGCGGTAGAGTTGCATGCCGATCTATTGAGAGAAGACATAAATAACGCGTGTGGCCACTCATCAGGGGAAGATTGGGAACCGGTCTCGGTACAGTCATTTTGAACTCGATATGAAGTTCTTTAGAGATGGAAGGTGAAGTGCTGGAAAAAAGACGACAAATCCTCATCAGTAGTTAGGGTGAGTTGCGAACCGTAGTTCAGTCACGCATCACTGCGCAGATTAATGAACTGAGCAGTTAGGTTCTCTAGCTCTCTGACGGCAGTTCAGATCCGATTATCATGCAGCTTTCAGTACAGCGATGAGAGCTCGAAGTAGGGAAGGCTGCATGGGTAAATCGTACTTACATACTCATCTCCCTGCGCTTCAACCCCGTCTGATCGTCTGTCTAGCACTTATGTGCATAGCCAGTATCATTTTAACCAGTACTGCCGCATGCAAGTTGGATAATTGATATTGGCAACTGTAAGGCTTCGCTGCAGTACTTGGCAAGATCCATCGAGAATTGGAGTCATATTCATTCGAAAAGTTCGGCAAAAACAAGAAAATATGATAACCCATGAGACATAGGTAGTGTATCGTGCCCAATCGCTGGAGTTAGGTGCTGTGTATTCGAGTGCAACAACTCCGTGTTCTGCATGAAATGGGCAGCGGAAGCGGCATGAGGGCTAATGGAAGCAGAGGAAGCACCGAAGGCGACGAAAGACAGTCTTGACAGTTCTGATGATGCGACTTCTGTGCGCTAAATGCCAAGTGTTGGCTGGAATCCTCTCGATTGTCGGAGCCTCCTGGGCCCTCGAGCATAAGAACAAGAAAGAAGTAGGTGTGCAGCACGCACCATCCGGCTCACGGCATCAGAGTCTGTTTCCCCAGCATCCTGCAATACGACATTCGGTGAACTTTCGGTTCCACTGCCGCCTCTCATCTCAGGAGAACCTAGGTTAGGAGGAGACTGAAGGAAGTGATTAACATAAGCTAAGCTTCCCTCTGGACAAGCAAATCGTATGCGGTTGGGACTCATTCACAGTGACTTGAAGTTCGAAGAATGAGTAAACGTGATCATTTGAAGTGAATAAGGAGCTCACGATTGTGCACTGCCGCGTGGATGTTGACGTGTGTGGAGTGATGGTAATGAATTTGTAACCCGTTGTGGTTGCTTACAACCCCTTGTGAGTTGGTATCCCATGAGTTGAAAGTGGCCATGTATAATGTATAGTTCGTGGGGGGGGGGAATAGCACGATTTAATTTCAAGTTCCGCCGCATCTCGAACTGCACAGAACACAGATAGACCAGTATGAGTCCAGAGAATAGAGGTGGAGGTGCTGACGACAGCCGGTGGGTCTGTGGTTAAAGAAAAGAATATCCCATTGATAGTGGCCAGCAGCTAGAGTGAGATGCTGAGCCTGTGAAGCCTCCGCGAAGGTCGAAGATAGCTTGGAGTAGGCAAGGTCGGCAAGCAGGGTCGTGGTGGCGACAGAAGGACGCTGTTGTTTAAATTGTGAGGAAGACTGTCGGTACACAGATGTCGTTAAGATCGAGTGTATTGTAAGAGGAAACGAACCCACATCATCGGCCCAATTTTTGATATACGACAACCCCGAATGTCAGCAAACTTGGTTACAAGATTGTTAGGCCGGAACTGACGATACTGTGCCATGATTCGTGGAAGTATGTGTGAACATTGACGAATGAATGAAATCCTGGGTGGTCGGAACAGCACTTGATGGTGGGAACGTCAGCCAATCACTAGGTTGTTCACAATTTACCGGGGACAAATTACCTTGCGCCTTACAAAATTACCTTATTGGCACTTGCGGCACTTATTCGACCTTATTTGGGCCTACCAGGTAAATTGTCACCAGGTCCTAAGGTCACCTTATACGCCCTTATGCTTACATCGACCACGACGCTCGTCCTACGCACTGCTCGCATCTCCCGATCACCGGAGCCTCTCATTGACGCTGCACAAGCTCCGAATTCACATCGCTCACCACCGTCGGCTCTCCAGTCTTGCTTTTGCTCACTGTCAGCTTTTTGGCGCCCTCTGCTATGACCTGGTGACATGGCAGATCCGTTCTAGTGATGGGAGCTCGCGGAGGATGGGTAGATCGGAGTAAGGAGATGCACTGCAGGATGTAGAGGGTATGGTGACATGTTGATCGGCCCCTCGAGGCTTCGCACGGCGGCCACTCCAAGATAGATTATTTAGCGTTCTGGCATTCAAGTTCAAATATTTTTATTGTTACTGTTGAATACATATAGATTTGTTCTCTGTTACACATAACACGACTGATATTGGGGCGTGAGGACAAACACCTTTGCGGACGCCTGAGCCTCTCGACACACAACACTTTGGCGGTGCGATTGGGTCCTGAGCGTATGCGCAACATGTCGCATCGCATCGACACGAGTTCAGGGGTATGATGCTGTGTGGGAGACACTATGAGGGAGGGAAGAGGGGTTGAAAGGTAGTGATATTCGTCTACAGTGCGGGTGTTATGTCAGTAAATGTACAACATAGCTTTGGCGCGAGCTGACATGTTTGTGAGATAGTGGTGGCTCAGGGCAACGTCCTACCCAACAGTGACAAAGACCATGCTAGATTTTACTCACTGATATCCAATTACATTTGCTCGTGATCCAGGTAAATCGCCGCCGAGTTCGATGAGCACTAGCGGTGAGGAGGGCAGTAGTAGATTCAGGCAGCTCAGCCTTCCAATGCATTGCGGGGAGCCGATGGTAAGAATCTACTGCGCAGGCATAGAGACAGCGAGGAGAGGCAATAGCAATAAGTCGACAGAGGTAGGCGGCAGCATAGGTGGTGGAAGCGTGCAAGTGCGTAAGGTAGATTGTCGTCAGGTCAAATAAGGGCGTATAAGGGCAGCGGTTATTTTGGCGGGACATAAGTTCCAAATAAGGGCATAAGTCCGTTTTGCCCGGTAAATTATCCGCAGTCGTATCACTACGCCTTTTCGGCACTTTCACTTTCGCCGTGGAACTTATCGGTACCTTCTCTAATCCTATCCTTCCTATCCCACTAAATTTATAAGTTACGGTAAGGCTGGCCATATTAATAAGATGGCAGGGACCGTATTCGAACAAAGATGATTCGAACAAGATTGTTCTCAAGCTTAAGCAAGATGCGTCTAAACAAAGATATTTCAAACAGCCAGTACACTTTTTTTTGTCAATTTAAGGAGCCATTAACGAGAGCTGGATGTTCTAGGCAAGTGGATGCCTCATTGTCTAACTGTCATCCGCAACATCGCTCGACATTCATTTCAATTTTTCACAAAAACTTCCTCATCGAATCATCTACCAGGTACAGGATTCAGAGTAATATAGCAAGCGGTATACTACGCACATGGCTTGGCCAGCAGCCCCCTCCCCCCACCATCACCATCTTCCCTTCAACTAAGCAGTACCCCAAGCCAATATCTTCAGCAGGCAGCAGCTCAGTTGATTCAACAGCCGGCAGCGGCTCTGCAACGTGAATAACCTGGGGCTCAGGGTTCCGGCCAGGCAGCATCGACCTCAGAGGTTTGGTGTCCCAGCCCAGTGGACAAACAGGCTATAGCGCGAGACGAACATGGCCTTCGAGGTCCAGTGCCTCAGCCCCGCATTGGGTCAATGACAGGTCTTGAGAAGTAGTGGCAGAGGGGTTGATGTAGTGTAAGAGCTCCTCGTCTTCGGAATGAGCGCCTCGTGTCGACGGAGAAGGTGGCTGTGCCAGTTTGATGCTGCGAAACGGTGCCGCGACTGCGCTCTGGCACGAATGGATACAGTGGCTCGGCGTTCCAAAGAGACTGCCAATTGCCGCTTGAGACCCGTTCGCAGTACGCCGGTGCACTCGACGTAGGAGGTGTGAGGCACTGCGGCGACTGCTTCGGGACACGGACGTAACCTCGAGAAGGCGTATGTCGCGCGCTAGTGATTAAGGTGGAATCTCAGCGACGACGAGTACGCGACTCCATACTCGCCCCTGCCCACGCCACCGACGGGGTTCGACCCAAGCGCCATGCTCTTGTGCCCATGGGTAGTGGCTCACGGACGACGACCACAAGAACATTTTCCTCTTCCTCGCCGTCATCCTTTTCCTCTTCCTCGCCGCCATCCTCGCGTTCTGCCTGCGTTGGCTCATCCAAGGTCTTCTCCTCAATCCTTCCTGCCTTCCTGCACGACTGCTGGACGCGGCGCCTTGCTCACCGCTCCCGCAGAGACTAGGTCCATCACTGACTCGGGCCGCGATATTCGGCGTCGGTGAGGCATATGCGCGCTGTCGACAATCGCGCCACAGCTGCGGCGGAAGCGGCGTATCTCGTAGTCGGCGGCAGTTCCTAAGATGCTCTGCGGCGGGGTGGATTCCCACGCCCCCCGAGAAAGCACTACCTCGAGACGATGCGTTCACCCCGCTCTCCCGCTCGCTGGCGCCCAGATCACGATGGCCCTCGCCTCAACTTGTTGCTAGTGGACGGGCTGGAGAGGTGTTGCTGGTTCAAAGTTTCCGAGTTTCGTTGTGGCGCTCCGCAAATGGTCCGACCTAGAATCTCCATTTGAGAAGGAGACAGAGCTTGTTGACAGAGATATATGATTTAGGGAGGAATATTAACAACGTACGTGCTCCTGTGCAGAAGAAGAGCCACCTCTTAACGTTCCGTTGACCGCTTGCGTATTTTACAACAGCGTAGATTGTGAAGATTGCACACTCGCGCAGCTTATAGTTTCTCAGCTTGAAATGATCACCATTTCGCTTCCCCCAACCTCAGATAGTGGGCGCTCTCTCACCATTGCTTACGCAGATGTGCGATGGTGTTTACATTCCTCCCCGCCCAGGATTTTACATCCGCCGAGCTTCCGGATCCAGATCCAGATCCAGATCCAGCAAACGCCCATAGCAGACGAACAAGACAGGCTATTTCAATAGACTACTAGCCAATGGCCCGCTCGAGGCACTAGAGATAACTCCAAGGTGCTTCGCCTATTCCAAGAGTAGCAGAAGCCGCGCAGACTGCAGGAACCGTAGGGCATGGGCAGCTCCATAAAACCGACTGCCTCGCGGCATCGCCTAGGCCTTATTACCCAAGTGCACCTGTCATGCATATTGCAGTCTTCTCGACCGCTGGCAGCTCTTTTGAATTGTTCGCTGCCAGCGAAGCTTCGCCCCCAGCTGGCACACGATTTGATCATGGGGCGGTACATGCCTTGTCGCTCTCGCCGCGGAAGCCGCGATATTACAATGATCTACATGTTCCTCATGCTCCACCGTCTTGCAGTCCAATGACCACCGACCTCTTTCTAACCTTATCATTTCTCGCCTCTGCAATGCGGATGGTGCATGCCTGCTCACCCGTTCCGAATTTGGCATGTCACTTGAAGGAGGGTTGCGCTGCAGCCTTCTATATTTCGAGCTGTACCTTCCTGTGGTTTCATCTCCCTTTCCGGATAGTTTGCTTAATATTGCCGAAAACTTGCTGCCCTGCTTCCGGCTTCCCCGAAGGCTATCGATTGTTCCAATCGGTCGGTGTTCTGCTGCATCTACTGAATCATTCTCCGCACTCCGCTCATGAGGTTATCACAGCTTCCGCGGCCATACACCCGTCATTTCTCATCACAGCCGACTTTGACGACACGAAGGCAAACGATTCCTTCGCTCATCGCGCAACTCTTCCGATCAATTTAATGCTCGGTTTGATACGTCATGGGAAAACTTCCACCAAAGCCTGGAAGCTGTGGCGTGCCACCGTGCATTCACCACACCATGGATAGGCTCTCCGATATATGTAACCCGGGCACTCGGAGCTGAATCGGGTACCTATCGTCGTGCAATTTGCTGTAGAATCTGGTTTCTGAGATTTGCGGCTCGGATTGCTGCCCGCAAGCGTAGTGGCGGCACACGGCATCTAGTTGGGATTCACACTCGAGGTAGGAGCTGATAAACTCTTCCAGTTCGCGCGGCATCTCATTTCCAATAGGGGAGCCCCTGAACTCTCCACCAATCAGAGCGACCAGCGGTCACTTCGTTCAAAACCGCGGGTGTTACTGCGTCTTCACAAATAGCCCAGTTTGCGGCACAGTGTCCGCGCGTTCATATAATGTGATTGCGGTCTAATCTTGGCTAAAACCCCTGATCACTCAAACGCTCTGCTATAAAGATCCTCGTAATCTTTTCATTGCAAGCACTCCGCCCCTACATCCTGCCCTCGCTTCAAGTCGACTTAAATGCGCTCTAATACTCGGGTGCCTGTTGATATCCCTGACCTCACCGGTCAAGTTGTCTACCGGACTAGCATTGGAACAGGCACTGTAGCGAGTGGTGCGCATGGCCATGTAGACCAGGGGATTTTGACCACGCTGGAGGGGACCGAGATAATTGTACGCTCATACGTCCTCCCTTGATACTCATACGTGTGCTCACTGTTAATTGGATATCTCTATCAGGTCGCTGTAAAGACCATTCTCGTAAAACGCACTACTACAAGTGAGGTGACTAGCGCCACATTACAGACGTTCATTAGGGTACATACCGTCATTATATTCTGTTGAAGAGTGCTAACAACCTGATTCATTGCAGAGACGTCGCCGAGAAACCGCAGTCTGGCGTAGGACCCGGCATGATAATATTGTTCCTTTCCTGGGAATCACCACAAACTATTCTTCTCCCTTCACTGGTCCGAATCCTGTGGCGATGATCTCATCCTGGATGGAAGGAGGGTGTCTCTTGAAGGCTCTTGACACAGATTTGAAAGAGTCAGAGCGATTACACCTCGTACGTCATAGCATCTGATTTATGTGCTACGAGTGATACCTTGGCTTATCTTATCCACTGAAGCTCTGCGGTGTCGCGAAAGGTCTTGAATATCGTACGCCCAAGCACTCTATATTGGCCATTTTTCATCGTGCTTACGAAGCAACAGTACACTCCCTGGGTATCATTCATGGCGACCTCTATCCGGTGCTTACATATCTTTCTTACGACTTTCTCCAACTAATCACCTCCTTTGGAACTGATCAAGGCCAATATTTTAATAAATGCCAAAGGCGACGCATGTTTGACGGACTTTGGCCTCTCCTTTATTTTTCCCGAATTTCTGGACAATCATTATTGGTCCCGCACAGTTGGTGGCGCAATACGCTGGCGGGCGCCGGAGCTCCTGCCACCACCATCTCAAAACGTTGAGGAGATAGAGAACTATGTACCAGCTCTCACGCTATTATGTGATGTCTACTCTTTCGGTGGTGTCATATTCCACGTACGTCTGTCGTGCTTCGATTTGATATACTCTAATCATATCTAGGTTATGTCACGCGAACCGCCGTATAACACTGTCGCAAATGAAGCCACCGTTGTTATAATGGTGTCTGGTCGCTTGCGACCGTCACGCCCAAGGGCGCCTCAATTAACCAACCCGTATTGGGATCTCATTCTCCGATGTTGGGGAATCCCGGATTCGCCATCCTCTCGCCCCGGCATTGAGGAAGTTCTGCAAGCCCTCTCAGTACTCTGATTCAGGCATATCCTAGTTTTTCTGTTTGAATCTTCGAGATGTTTTCAACTGCTCTGTACATTTATTTAACTCGCAATACGCCCGCGTGATATGTATATACCAGAAAAAGATGCCTGTGCAATTGGATCTCTTTAAACGTAGGATTAAATGACACCGAAGAAACTGTGGGTGTGAACACCAAACAGACATGATGATGCTGCATAGAGTAGTATTGCGCTTGTTTCGATTGGATGATACCTAGCACAATGCGCTTCAAGCTATCCTAAATTGAGGTCTATTAGTGCCCTTAGACCTCTTGGGAAAATCTCAAAAGCTGTTCCTTTCCCGCTCGATAGTAAGTACATCATCCTCAATGGCTCTTAGGCGTCGGTGTATATATGCTACATAATGTTATGCTCTACAAGCATGCCTAGTCCAAATATCAATTTTGTACTTGGCAGCAATTAAGTCAGTGGCGCCGGCCAAATTATTAGAGGAAAGTTTAAGTTTGCTTTGAATGTATGCTTTCTCTGCGGCACCCAGAGACTTCACTCATTATCTGGGACTCATTGACCATCTCAATGCTCCGCCGTTTTGACGGATCTTGATAACCGTACAAGTTGAAGAAGCTTGATGCGAACCTAACGCCGGTGCGAATTCGAAGCTGCCTGCCCACCGGCTGTGTCCGGCTACCTCTGAGTGCGACTCCCAGCGCCGATTCCCGAGCCTCTTATTTATATACTCTTCTTTCAACCCTTGAGGCCCGATGTTGCCATCTACTTCAGCTCTGAGACTATCTCGCTACATAACTGAATAATGCCCATCGCAGGACCAGGACTCTCGAAGCGCGCAGAGGAGCATCTCGCCGCGTATCCCCCAGAGTGAGTTTCGTGCACGGGTATTTGGCGATCGCGAGTTGACGATGTGCAGCCTCACTAAATTAGGGAAATACTACGATAGAGACCACAATCCTGATGGAACAATCTACTGGCTCTGCATTGCAGAGAATTCGCTCATGTCGAAGGAGCTAATTGAGGTGCGCTACACATTCTCACAATTCGTGGGTCTAAGTCTGACAGTTCCTCACCAGTACATGGAATCGCATTTCCATCTCACGCCATCCCATCTAAAGTACCGTGAGTGAGATGTCCCTCCCGCCAGGTCTGCGCACACCTCTCATTTTGCGCAGGCAACTCTCTTCGCAATGGCTACGTGAACTACACCGGTAAATCCTTGCCGCTGTACTTCAACACGTACTTCAAACCCCTCCACGAGGTCCTTCCGAAACATGTTGTGCCAGGAAATGGGCTCGGCTCGCTACTCGCTCAGTTCGTGTGGTCTGTGTGCGACAAGGGCGATGGGGTTCTCCTGCCTACGGTCAGTCGCACCCCCATTCTCTTCCGTCAAACATGATACTGATTGTCTGTAAAGCCCTACTACGGTACGTGCACGGCGCGCATAGCCGGAAACTGATGCTGATATCGCGCAGCGGACTACCCGCGAGACATCCTCTTCCCTGCGCAAGCCGTCCCTGTCGCGGGGCGCATACCTCTCGGCGTCGACCCGCTCTCGTCTGCGTCGCTTGCCCATGTAAGAGAGTGCATCGTCAAAAGCAACGAGGCAGGGACTAAGATCAAGATGATCATATTTTGGTGCGCCCTTCTCTTCTGCTATATTACAAGCAAAGATCTTATGGTGGTGTTTAAGCAATCCGCACAACCCGCTGGGGCGTGCGTATCCCAAGGAAGTGGTCATCCAATACGCCCAGCTCGCTGAAGAGGTCCGTTAGCCCTTCCGCTCAATCGGCCGAGCTAATATTCTCTTCCCCACCAGTTCGATCTCCATTTCCTCGCCGACGAGGTCTACGCGCTGCAGACCTTCCCCACCTCCGCCAATCCCGCCCCGACGCCCTTCGTCTCCGTCCTTGCCATTGACTGGGCCGCGCATGGCGTCTCCCCCGCGCGCATTCACGCCCTCGCGGGGCCGACCAAGGACTTCGGCGCGTCGGGCATCAAGGTCGGCGCGCTCATCTCGCAGGCGAACCCCGCGCTCATGGACATGCTTTACGACACCGTGAGGGCGAACCCGATGTCCGCGGCCGCGGACGCGCTCTTCACGCAGATCATCGGCGACCGCGCGTGGTGCGACTGGTTCCTCGCGGAGAACCGGCGCAGGCTGCGCGTGGCGTACGAGCGCGCGGCGGCGTGGGCGGCGTGGCACGGGCTGCGCTTCCAGCCCGCGAACGCGGGCGTGTTCTTCGTGCTCGACCTCGCGCCGCTCATCGACAAGATCGCGCCGAAGGAGCTGGAGCTCGGCCCGCGGATAGCGTTCGCCGTGCAGGCGATGATCAAGAACGGGATCTTTATGGTGCGCTGTGCTCTGCTTGTGCTGGTGTGGGTAGCTGACGTTTTTCAGCGCCCGACGGACAACTGCGAGGATCCTGTGCCAACCAACTTCAGGATGACGTATACGCTGCCCGAGGACATCATGCGCGTGCGTGCCTTCATTCCCATGTTGAGACTCAGGGTGCTAATGATCTGTGCAGCTCTCGTTCAAGCGGTTAGAAAAGACATTCGACCTTCCCAATTGGAACGAGGACGAGCAGGCGTCGGTGAAATTGTGAGCGCGGGCTGCCAGGGAACAGAGGCTGATATAGTGGATCCAACCAATACCCGGTACATAGGCATTACAATTTCTCATTGCATCATCGCTTTACGTGGCATATGTGCGTTTGCTGCTCGGCTTGCGAGTTCTCTGAAAGAATGCAGGGTGGAGATATTTGATGTGGATAAATTATCTATAGATCTCAAATTAAACAGGATTTCGTGTTTCAAATGAAAGATCGCTCGTTTCCTGGAAATCTCTAAAATAATTCCTTATGGATATGACCTCCATGTTCAGGAAGAGGCCTGTAGACGCCAACAGCCATACGCGCCGCTCGCTCAATTCTTGTCACGCATAGTGCATATGCTATAGATGAATTTCTCAGATTGGTAAACCATCAGCCATTAACTTCAAGCGCTCTCAGATTTCAATCTCACTATCCAATCTGTCTGTATGAGATAGAACCCGTCAGGGCCCTCTACTCTTCAGCCAAAAGCCGAGATTATTATTTGAACCTGGGTTAAAGGAGCCGACAACGCTTGCCACGTGAGGCGCTCGCTGAATTTCTTCCTTCGGAATCTCTGCTCCTGGTCACAGCAGCTGGTTTATTCGTCGCTGCTGCTGGGTTTTGATACCAACCTGAGTGCAACAACCATCAGCTAGGCTCTTGCCTGCCCTTCTTTCGCTGAGCTACTCGAGCGACGTGAGCGAAGCCAGTCAACTCATCTTATACGTCTACTAACACACATGCAGTGATGCGGAACACATGCGATGCATTTGGTCAACGAGGGCCAGCACCATCTTGCGCCAGTCGCTCAAAGTCTATAAGGTCCCACAGCCTGCATGTGCAGCAATCCATTCGCGCGCGAATAGACCCAATGCATCGAGCCGAGGCGCCCCGCGAACCATCGCCGGCATTCACTCGCGCGCGAATCGGCCAAATACCCAAACATCACCTCGCCAGTCGCTCACAAATGTGTCCAAGTCTGCCCACGCGGCATTTCATTCGCGCACGAGCAGGCCAAATACCGCAATATCACCCAAGCACACACCCCGAACCGTCTTTGCAGGACCCCATGCCCGACCCTCTCACTCGAGGCTGCTCGCACACTCTGCTGTCAAAGTTGCAGTTGGGACAGGGCCGAGTACCCCCACCGTGCCTCTAACGACAGCGCAAATATCCCGTGCCGCCGCGAAAGCGATGCGCATCTGCGTCCGCTCCGGCGCGCTCGCAGACGCGCACTATATTCTCAAGTCTCTCTTCCAATCTGCCTCCTCCTGCTCCCCACCCCCCACCTCCTCTCTTCCCTTCCGCTTCCCTCGCCTCTCCAAGGCTCCGCGCAGCAACTTCGTCCCGCTCGATTTTCGTGGCCAAGTCATAGACCCCAAGTTGGCCGCCCACACACTGGTGCATGAGCTGCTGCGCATGGGGCTCACCACGAAGGCGTATCTAGTTGCACAGAACTTGCTCAAGAGCGAGTTGGTAGTGCACCCCAAGACACTACATGCAGTCGTCACGCACCTCCTCGCCGAGTCCGCATCTCCACCCAGTCCACTCAGCTACCTGCGTGCACCGCCGCTGGTGGGTCTATTGTTCTCCAGCAAGGTTCTTGCTTTAAACCCCCGCGCGCACGCGGACCCGGCGACGAGATACGCAGTGAGGCTCATACAACACGCACAGCACCACCGCGCGCGCTACAGCGCCGCCACTCTAGAAGCCTTCATCCGGTATTTTCTTAGACGGGGCGAGCTGCTCTTCGCTGCGCTGTTCGTCGGCATGATCGTCAGGGACTACGCGGCACGGCAGGCGGCGGCGATGAGCCTCCGAGGCGAGATTGCAAGTGCTCCTCCTGAGGAGAAGGCGGGGCTGCAGAAGCAGATGAAACAGCTCACGCACGAAAAGATACCCGTGGATAAAACGCTCATCTGTCAACTCGCTACGGATCTCCGCCAAGCGCTCCTCGCCGAGCCCCCTGCTTCACCTACTGGTGACCCCGAGTCCGATCCGCAGCTCCCGAATCTCCAGGCACTGGTGACTCTCGCGTCTCTCCTCGACGCGCGCCTCCTCCCCTTCGGTGACATCGCACCGCTCATAAAGGCCTTATACTCCGTCCCTGTGTCCTCTTCTCTTGTGTGGGTTCTCACACCCGATGGCCGAGTTTTGCAAGTCCCTGCGCACGCTTATGTACACGGCGTGCTGCTCAGGCTGTGCGAGGATCTGCCGGATGCCATGCCGCCTAGAAGATTGAAGAAGGGAGAAGATCCTCCGAAGAAATGGACCCCCCCTCTCGATACCTACGCATATAATACTCTTGTGCATTATGCGCTACGGCACCGGCTCGACCCCGAATTGGCTGCCCAGATACTGGCACACATGAAGGGCAAATCCCGGCCAGAAGAGAAACAAGAGGGGAAGAAGGCAAGGAAGTCCCTAAATCCAGACGTGGTAACGCACAATATCGTCCTGCGCGCGGGGACGCTAAGCCGGCACAACGCGCTCGCAGAGGGCGCGCTGAGTAGCTTGCGAGCTCGGCGAACCGAGGCGCTGGCAGAGTATAGGCGGGCCGGGAAGGAGAAGGGCGAGATTGAACAGAAAATCGGTGGAAGAGAGGGGAAGCGAGGATTGTTAGACCAGGCGGAAGTGAAGTTCCTGGCGAACGATGGCAAGCCAGCGCTGGAAGGGAAGGCTGAACAGATCTATATGGGCACCAAGCCAGACACAGACATGACCCCCGATCTCTGGGCACTCAAACTGCTCCCCCTTGCTGCACCCACGCCCGCGCAGCTCTACACCGCCGACGCGCACACCCTCACCTCCTACATCGCTCATCTCACCGCGACCGGGCGCCCGCACGCCGTAGCACCCCTCCTCTTCTTCCTCCTCCCTGAGCTTGCGCTGATCGACCACCCCTCCTGGGGGTGCGCGTCGCCCGAGGAGATCGCCGCGCTCAAGAAGGCGCAGGCGCCGCACATCCAGCGCGCGGTCGCCCTGGGCCCGCGCTTCTTCGTCGCGGTGCTCAACGCGCTCGCGAAGGCGGGCCGCACGGGGCTCGCCGAGCGCGTGTGGCTGCTCGCGAAGCGCGCGGAGCTCCTCAGCTGGCGCCTGCGCGACACCTCGCCCTGGCTGCTGCCCGTGCACGCATACACCATCATGCTGCAGGCCTACCACACCGAGATCCACCGCTGCCGCCGCGAGCCGGCGCGCGTCGGGCAGCACGACGCGCAGCAGCGCTGGGCGCCCGCAGCCGCCGCGAGCGCGCGCGGGTGGGCGAAGTACATCCACGACACGCAGGACGCGCGCGACCCCGCGCGGCGCGCGGCGCTGCGGCTCTTCCACGCGCTGCGCGACGGCGGGCGCGCGATCTGCGCGGAGCTGCTCGCGCTGCAGGCGCACAGCGCGCCGGGCACGGACGCGGTCGTGCCCGTGCCCGACGCGCGCTTCTTCAACGCGGCGCTCGCGCTGTTCCCCGTCGGCCCCGCGCGCGCGGCGCCGCGGGCGCACTTTGCGCGGCGCATGCGGCGCGCGCGCGCGACGTATGCCGCGGGGGAGCCGTTGCGCGTGCGCGGGCGGTGGAGCGGGATGCTGAGCGTGGTGGCAAGGGAGATGGTCGCGCACGGGTACGCGGTGCCGCTGGGCCTGCGGCCGATGCTGCTCGGGCGGTGGGAGCACGCGGCGTTCGTAGGGCGGCCGAGGACGGCGGTGGACACGCGACCGTATGCGTTTGTGGGGCGGTATCCGAGAGTGGGGCGGACGTTCAGGGCGCATGGGCTGTCGGTGCTGAAGACACGGGGGCTGCCTGTGAGGAGGAAGGCGCGGAGGAAGGGCAGTCTCCCCTAGACTCGTACTGCTTCCATGTAAAAATTGTATTTCCCATAATGATTAGAGTAGAGTGTGGTACATTATAATGCTATGCTGCGTTCGACGGCTTCTTCGCATCCTCGAGCGCCTTGAGGTACATGATCGCGACCGCGCCCTCGACCTTGCGCGGCGCCCACTCCTTCGCGAACTCGGCAATATGCACAGTCGCCTCCTTCAGCCGCTCGCTCATGTGCGCCGCCGTCGGTGGGCGCTGCGGGACCTTGGGCGAGAACACGAGCTCGACGCGGCTGCCCTTCTCGAGCTCCTTGCGCACCTTGCGCAGCTTGTGCGCGAGGTCGCCCGCCTCGACGCCCCAGCTCATCTGCACCTCCTTCGTGACGTTGCTGGTCGCGACCGCCTTCTGGCGCTTGTTCCACTCCTTCTGCTTGAGGAAGTGCTCCTTCTTGCTCTTGAGCTTCACGATCGGCGCGGCGGGGTTCGTGCCGACGAGCTCGAGGAAGTGCGTCGCGGGGTCGACCGCGGCGAGGAGCGTGCGCAGGGGCGTGAGCGGGCCCAGGGAGCCGTCCTCTGCGACGAGGTGTGCGGCGCGGTGCGGGATGGCTTCGTTTCGCGGATGGTTGGTCCCGGGCATGGGCGCCCTGTGACCGGCATGGCGCACGCTCACTGCAGTGATCGCGCGGCCAGGTCCTCTGGCCACGGTCAGCACATTGACTGGCCGGCGTAAAGCCGATGTTGCACAGCGAAATGCAAATGCTATGGTCATCTAGAGTCATTATCAGATACAGTTTTCAGAGCATATATCAACAGTACGCACCAAGCTTCAGAAAGTCTCTGTGTACCAGTGTCCCAGATACTAAACGTCGAGACTTGAGAAACCTGCTCTCATGGTCAGACATCATATTCAGAGTACATTGATGGCTACGCACCAGTAAACAATCTATCAAAGCTATCAGTCAGACCGTTCAGACACAAATGCAAAGTACTCACCAGGTGCAGAGCGTGAATGACTTTAGGAGATTGCCTCTCTGGGACGCGAAGGAGGCCGATCCTAACACGCGCAAACACCCTCTGCACACGATCTGCAACGATCACAACTTTTTCAGATCACTCCTCAAAATACTCCTTCTGGCCCTTACTGTGAGTTTCTCATTCCAGTACCTCCTTTATGATGTTACCATTGGCAAAATGCCTCTCAGCGGGGGGAGACACCATCTCCAGCCTCCCCTTCGTCCAGCGCGTCGATCCGTTTTGGGGAAGCGCGCAGCGGGCGCAGGCGGGCGTTCTCCGCGATGAATGTCTAATGTCTATAGTTACTCTGATCTTCTTCACCTCTACCATCTCTGCGGGACGTGTACTGACACTTTTGCCTGCAGGTCACAGAAAATGGTGAATGAAAATGAAAAATGCGGATGAGATGGGTGTGCGTAGCTCTAAGACTAGAATAAATGACATGTAGGGTATGCAGACGGTGATTAGTACTACTTCTGTGCGATCTTCCTACGCCTCCCGCGCCGCGCGCTGCGCCGCCGTGGTCTTGAGCAGCCACGCGAGGTTCTCGTACACGACGAACGTGACGCACGTCCCCGGCAGCACGCGCACCAGGTTCGTGCCCAGCCCGCGGTAGAACCCCTTGACGCCCTCTGCGGCCCACGTCCGTTTTATCGTTGCGGGGATCGTGGGATATAAATGCGTCGTCGCGTTGTTCTGCGAGGATGTTGAGCACTTGATAGAATGTGGATAGGGAGACTCACTTGTATTCGCGAGCGCACGACCTGGTACGGGTACGTCGACGTCAGCGCCGCGAGCTTCGCCGCGCCGCTCATGATCGTGTAACTTGTATTCGACTATCGCACAGTCCAATCAAAACCAGTCATAGTCATAGTAACGACAGGGCTCACCAGCTTGTCGTCCGCAGGCGTCATCTCGCGCCCCTCGCGCGCGAACTGGCGGCGCTTGCGCGCAAAGCCCCACTCCTTCATCTTCTCGTACGCGACGAACTGCAGCGCGCCGTTGCTCACGCCGAACAGCGCGAGGCTCGTCCCGCGCCACAGCCCGCGCACGCCGTCCGCGCGGTAGATCGACGCGAGCCCGTGCCACAGCCCGCGGTACGCGGTCGGCGCGTCCGCGCGCGTCGTGAACATGCGCACCTTGACGACCCACAGCGGGTTCGTCATCACCGCGGTCACCGCGCCTGTGTGTGCGGTCAGCGTGCGCCAGGGAGAGAGGGGGAGGGGCCGGACTCGCTTGGGCGGAGCACAGCAGGTACGCGCCGGGCGACATCACGAAGCCCGGCTCGTCGCCCGTCGCCCGCTTCTTGAGCATGTTGTAGCTGGGCGTACCATAATCAGCGGTGTATGCGCGCGATCGAGAGAGGGACGCACAAGAGAAAGTAGAAGCCCCAGCTGGCGGCGTTGCCGGCGATGTTCGGGCCCACGCCGCGGTAGAGCCCGCGCCAGCCTTCCTGTGCGCGGATGTCGCGCAGCGAGTTCAGGATTGCGCGGCCGACGCCGCCGGGCGGGGGCGTCGTGGCTACCTGGAACTTGACCTTGAGCAGGTCGAGCGGGTGCATGCAGAGCACGGCGACCACGCCCGCGCCGAGGCCCGCCGCGGCGTGGTCCTGCGGGTGATCAGCGTCCAGTAAATCAAGTAAACGAGATGCACGCTCACCAGGGCGGAGGTGGGGAAGAAGGAGGGCGGGGAGGACATGGAGGCGGCGTCGTGGCAGGGCGCGCCAGAAATTGCGCAGGGCACGCGGGGAGCCCCTGAGTGTCTGGTGCCTTCGAGTCTGAGGCGTCTGGACCTGCCATGCTGTCCACCCTGCGTGCCCCTCTTCTCCGCGCTCTCCCAGCTTATCGCCTCCCCATCGTATCGCGCGCCATGTCCGCCAGAAACGCCCCGACCCCGTGGGCGCCGCACGCCTACCCGCCCGCGCGCAGATCGGGCCACGTCGACGAGTACCAGTCCGCGGCGCGCGGTGTCGTGCGCGTCCCCGATCCGTATCAGTGGCTCGAGCAGCACACGCCCGAGACGGACGACTGGGTCGTGCGCCAGGAGGCGTTCACCCGCGCGTACCTCGACCAGGTGCGTACTGCGCCGTGCTGGTGACCGATGGCTCATGGATGGCGCAGAACCCGGACCGCGTGAAGCTCGAAGACGAGATCAGGAAGAACATGGACTATGCCAAGGTGCGTCGTGCCCGCGTCGGGTGCACGGAGGCTCACGGGCTCGCAGGTGTCCGCGCCAAGCATGAAGCACGACGGGCGGTGGTACTGGTACTACAACAGCGGCCTGCAGGCACAGTCGGGTGCGCCCTACTCTCATTTATTATGGACGTGAACTCATCCAGCGCAGTGCTGTACCGCTCCAAGGACTCGACCCTCCCCGACTTCTCCAAGGACATCGGGCCCGGCGGGGAGGTCTTCTTCGACGTAAGCGCCCGCCCGAAAAAACGCGCACCTGACCCCAATCTCACCCACAGCCGAACCTGCTCTCCACGGACGGCACCGCCGCGCTCGCGACCGCCGCGTTCTCCAAGGGCACGGGCGAGTACTACGCGTACGGCATCTCGCTCTCGGGGAGCGACTTCTGCACCATCTACGTGCGCCGCACCGACGCGCCGCTTGCTGAGACCAATGGCGTGCGCCCGGAGCACCACGATGGCCGCCTGCCCGAGGAGATCCGCTTCGTCAAGTTCTCGACCATCGTGTGGACGCACGACTCGAAGGGCTTCTTCTACCAGGTGCGCCCCGTCCCTCCTCGCCTAGAAATTGCTGACCCGCGTTGGCGCAGCGCTACCCGGACCGCGAGTCGCACGGGCTCGCGACGGAGGACAAGGCGGGCACGGAGACGACGGGCGACTCCGACGCGATGGTGTACTACCACCGCCTCGGCACGCCGCAGACCGCCGACGTGCTCGTCATGCAGGCGCCCGCGCACCCCGAGTGGATGTGGGGCATGGACATCACCGAGTCCGACGGGCGCTACCTCTCGCTGTACGTGCTCAAGAACTCGGACAGGGTGAGTCGCTGCCGTTTTCGTGGCGGCAGGCGCTGACGCGGCGCAGAAAAACATGCTGTGGGTGACGGACCTGCACGCGAACGAGATCGGGCCGGACATGAAGTGGGACAAGCTCGTGGACTCGTTCGAGGCCGAGTACGACGTGTAAGCTGCCCTCGCATCCATTGTGATTATCCTGCGAATCTCACGCGCTGCAGGCTCACGAACGACGGGACGAAGTTCTACCTGCGCACGAACGCGGGCGCGCCGCAGTACAAGGTCGTCACCATCGACATCGCCGCGCCCGCCCGGCAGTTCACCGACCTCATCCCCGAGGACGCGGGCGCGCACCTCGAGGACGTGACGCCCGTCGCGCGCGACAAGCTCGTCGTCGTGTACAAGCGCAACGTCAAGGACGAGATCTACCTGTACTCGCTCGGCGGCGCGCGCCTCGCGCGGCTGGCGGAGGACTTCGTCGGCGCGGCGTACGTGTCGGGCCGCCGCGCGCGGGATGACTTTTTCGTCACGCTGACGGGGTTCACGACGCCGGGCATAGTCGCGCGGTACGACTGCGCGGAGCCGGACGAGAAGAAGCGCTGGCGCGTGCACCAGACGACGAAGGTCACCGGCCTGGACCCGGACGACTTCCTCGCCGAGCAGGTAGGCGCCAAATATTAGCACCAAACAGAGTATATGCTGACTGTAGCCAGGTATGGTACGCGAGCAAGGACGGCACGAAAGTACCGATGTTCATCGTGCGCCACAAGGCGACCAAGTTCGACGGCACGGCGCCGGGGATACAATACGGTCAGTGCGAGCCTTGAGCCCTGCGATGGGAGCTGATGCTTCGCAGGATACGGCGGCTTCAGCATCTCGCTGGGCCCGTTCTTCAGCCCGTCCATCCTGACGTTCCTGCAAAAGTACGGCGCGGTCCTCGCCGTGCCCAATATCCGCGGCGGAGGGGAGTTTGGTGAGACCTGGCACGAGGCCGGGACAAAAGAGCGAAAGGTCTGCAGGTGTTTTGATTGGCAAAGAGCGCGCTGACTGGTTTCTAGCATAATGTTTTCGACGACTTTATCGCTGCCACGTAAGTGCCGCGATCGTGCCTATCGACCATGTACTGATATTTCTACAGGCAATATTTGGTGGACAACAAGTATGTTGGTGCGGGGCAGGTGGCCATCAACGGCGGCTCGAACGGAGGTCAGTTCCTCTATCCGTATCACCTCAATGCAAGTGGCTCAGTGGTGTGTGCACAGGTCTTCTGGTTGCTGCCTGTGTGAACCGCGCGCCAGAGGGGTTGATAGGCGCAGCCGTCGCCGAGGTCGGTGTCCTCGACCTTCTCAAGGTATTTGGACGTCCTCTAGCCGGTCCCGCCAATATTGACACAAAATTTCTCGCAGTTCGCTGACTTCACTATTGGTTCGCAAATCCCAAATCGCACCCGAGAGCCATTAGCTGAAATATTTTCTCTTAGGGAAAGCATGGGTCTCCGACTACGGCGACCCGCACGACCCGAAGGACTTCGACTTTATCTACCCGCTGTCGCCGCTGCACAATATCCCGACGGATCGCGTCCTCCCCCCCACCATCCTGCATACCGCTGATCGTAAGTCAGCCAACTTCTGCAAAGTACGCTGTATCTTAAATTGGCCTCCTCAGATGACGACCGTGTAGTGCCGCTGCACTCCTTCAAACATGCGGCAACGCTGCAACATACGCTGCCGCACAACCCCCACCCGCTGCTCATACGGATAGACAAAAAAGCCGGGCACGGTGCTGGCAAAGCGACCGAGCAAAGGTATGCATAATCACACTTTCATCGATGCGCGATCTGCTCACGTCGCTCGCAGGATCAAAGAAGCTGCGGACAAGTACGGCTTCATCGCGCAGTCGCTGGGTCTGAAATGGAAGGACACCGTGGACCAGTAGGTTACTACGCCGCGGACTTAATTGGGCACATCGTTTTGACTGCAAGCCAAAGTAGCTCTAAATTATAAATGGTAATAATGATAATGGCATTGTGCTGGGTATCATCCAATCGAAACTGGCATATGATGGTTTTCAAGACTTTATGATTCGCCTGGGACTTAGCATCGATGCTGAGCGATTAGTCCTGAGAAGAAGTCACAAAACGAAGAGAGACAATAGCGTGAGCGATCTGGGTACTCGAGGATTGTTACAGTTCCCTGTTGCATCATTGAATCGATATCATGTTAAATCCTTCCTGCACTGAGTGATATTCAAATATAATATCTCACATGGTATTCAATCCTCCCGCCGAGAGCATCGGTTGGGGAACTTGAGATATGAAAGCCTCCGAACCCACCGCTTGCTTTTTACACCCTCCCACAGTCCCACTTCAACGTCTGTTGCACACTACGGGAAATCACGCGTTTTACCCTTCAAATATCGCGCCATCTCTCTCTTCCAAAACGCAGGCATCCCTATAGACCGAACGACGCGCCGCGCCGCGTCAAACGGCGCGGCTCTGACACAGCATAAGATCCCCAATAGACACTGCTTCAGTTGCACACCACTGGTATCTGACATGCTCCACCGTCGATATATGAACTACGGATGACGCTCATTTAATGCTTTAGGATCCTCCAAGAAATGAATGCTCCCCCTCCGGTCTTATTGGGCTTGGGGGCTCGACCCACCGGCAAGCTCTCCGCGGCTATGCGCACCAAGGATGGCCTCCTCGCAACCGCTGTAGGCTCCGGCAGGCAGATCTGCCATACCCCGTCAAGTATATTGCATACGCAAGGCTCCATTGGCATTGGAAATCTACCAGTAGAGTCTTTGACCGTACGCACTGCATTCCTCATGCCAACATGTACATGCACTCAACTAGGCTCATGACCCTAACAGAAAATCTTCCAGATATGCTCGACGCTCCAACGCGATAGCACTTTGGTGGAGATGGATAGGACGAACGCACTCATCATGCTGTTGACGGTCTGTAAACACTGGAAGAACATCCTGCTCGCGACTGCATCATTATGGGCTCGCGTGATCGCAAGTCCAGTGACTTTAGGAGATGCCAAAATGATGGCTACGTGGCTGAAACGGTCGGGAAAATCACCTTTGGACTTGATTTTCACAGCTCATGACAACGAGATCGCGGATGTGGGGCTCGACATCGCATTGCGCCATAAATCTCATTGGCGGGATGTCATGATCGATTGGAGCAATCTCTCGACGTTGGCACCAAGACTGGTTTCTTCAGGTTCCTCGTTCAATACGGCACCCACGCCCCTTCTTTTGAAATTCGCGCTCTTCACAGAATTCGCTTATGCGGAAGATGATAGTGGTGTTGCCACCCAATTAGTGGCTCTTCTGGGGTCTTCGCCAAATCTCCGTACGCTCCGTTGGGAAACGCAACAATACCTTTTCGAGCGAGAGCCAGTGCGACTCCAAGGCCTTGCAATGAATCAGCTCCGAGAACTTCACTTGACATGCATGATATCTATATTGGAATGTTCGCACCTTATGGAGAAAACACCGCTCCTCGAAGTCTGCATCCTCACATTTGTTGAGGATCCCAAAGAAGAGGACGAACTCCCGATCGGCAAAACGATAGTTCTGCCCAAGCTTTCGCATTTTGCCCTGAAGACTGATCAGAATTTATCTTCTTTCTTTTGGTCCCTTTGTCTTCCATCCCTAAAACACCTTGATATCGAGTTCCGTCACAACGACGATACCGAATATGGTTACAATGAGCCCTTTCATGAGTGGCCTCAAGCGGCATTCATGTCTTTCCTCGGCAGATCCACATGCCCGCTCTCTCACCTCTCTCTCGAAGTTCCCATCGCCGAAGATGGTCTTGTCGAATGTCTCCGTCATGTGTCGCCCACCCTCGAAGACCTCTGCCTCAGGGTCAAATGGGACTGGCCAACCTTCGGGGACTCGATTTTGGCGCTATTGACAGAGCCACTGCCATCGCAATATGGTCCTCCAGAGCGCAAGTTTCCCAAGCTAACGACCATGGCCTTCTACTCTTCCCTCAGCGGTATAGCTCCGCATGCACTTGCGGATATGATTGAATCCAGGTGGTGTTTTCCGGAAGACGACGTACAATTCGTCAACCCAGAAATTACCTTCTATGTTGCGCATGGCATCCCAGAGGAGGACCAGAGACGGATTAGGGTCATGGTGTTGCGCGGAGAGTCAGGGAAAATAACAGACAACCACGACTTAAGACCATGCATGCAGTGAGGCAGGAGTCAATGCGAGCCTAAGTACCCCACCCACGGCAAGAGGTCATGAACACGGAGGGGTCATTGCACAATCAACAATCCGATACCTATAGAGAATCGAGGGCAACTCGAGGTTCGTCGAGACTCCACTCAGTTGAATTCGACGGTGCCTCGTTGCATTATTTGATCAATAGCATTCAAGTAGAACCTTCTTGAAAGTGATAACCAAATATAAGATCGCATGTTATTCAACCTTCCCGCCGAGAGAACTGTGTAGTACTTCTCGGCTGGTCGCGAACGCCAACTTGAATAAAAGCCTCCGAGCGCGCTCTTTTTTGCAATTGACCCCCATCGCAAATTGTCTGCTGCACCTCTGAGAACCAACGCGTTTTACCCTTCGAATATCAAGTCATCGCTCTCTTCCGAAATACAGGCTTCCACTTCAACCCAAACGACACGCTTTAACGCGTTAAACAGCGTGGTTCTGACAATATACACGCGCAATCCCTCAGTTGCATATCACTGGTATTTGACACGCCATCATCGATCTTTGAATTACGAATGATGCTCATTCGATGCTTTTAGAAATCTCGCAGGGCATAGCGCCAACCACGACTAACTGGGGCCCATGTGTAACGGTGATCGTGGCCTCCAAGCAGTCGTTTTAGGCTCTGGCAGGCAGATCGATGATGGGCAGTCAAGTATATTGCATAGGCAGGGTGGCATTGGCATTGGCAATCTACCAGTAGAGACTCTGACCGTGCGCATCACTCTACAATCTTCATGCCAAATGCACATCCGCTGAACCCGACACATGACTCTGACAGAATATTTTCAAGATGTGCTCGACGATTCGTCTTGGTGACACCTGCCAGTGGGTGAAAATGGATAGGACGGACGCGCTGATTGTATTGCTATTTGTCTGCAAGCACTGGAAGAACATCCTGCTAACGACTACATCATTGTGGGCCAGCGTGATGGCGGGTCCAGTGACTATATGGGATGCCGAATTGATGGCTACGTGGCTGCAACGGTCCGGACGATCGCCGTTGGACTTGCATTTCACAGCTTATGACAACGAGATTGCGGATGTGGGACTCGACATCGTATTGCGCCATAAATCGCATTGGGGGGATATCACAATCGATTGGAGCAATCGCTCAACGTCGGCACCAAGACTGGTTTCCCCATTCATCACGGCACCCACGCCCCTTCTGTGGAAATTCGAGCTCCTCACGAATTTTGATGTGGATTGTGCGGAGGAAGATAGCGGAGTTGCCACCCAACTGACGACGCTTCTGGAATCCTCGCCAAAGCTTCTTTCGCTTTGTTGGTACGCACAGCAATACCATCACGATGGAGAGTCAGTGCGGCTCCAAGGCCTCGCTTTGAAGCACCTTCGACTACTTGATTTGACATGCATGATATCTATCCTGGAATGCTCGCATATTCTGAGGCAAATACCGCTCCTCGAAGTCTGCAATCTCGGTTTTGTGGAAAATCGAGAAGGAGGCGAACCCCTAATCGACGAAGCAATAGTGCTTCTCAAGCTTCGTCGTTTTGCCCTGAAGACTGATGAAAATGTCTCTTCTTTTTTTCGGGCCCTTCAGCTCCCATCCCTAACACACCTTACTGTCGAATTCCGTCACAACAACAATACCCTAGACGGTTCTTTAGGTCCCTTTCATGAATGGCCCCAGGCGTCATTTATGTCTTTCCTCACAAGATCGGCTTGCTCGCTCTCCCGTCTCTCTCTCAACGTTCCCATTGCCGAAGATGATCTCGTTAAATGTCTCAATCACGTGTCGCCCACCCTCGAGTCCCTCTTCCTCGTCCTGAAATTCGACTGGCCAACTTTCGGGAACCAAACTTTGGCGCTGTTGACAGAGCCAGTTCCATCGCAACATGGCCATCGAGAGCGCAAGTTTCCCAAGCTAAAGATCATGACATTCTACGCTTCCCTTGGCGAGGTGGCTCCGCATGCGTTTGCGGATATGGTGGAGTCTCGGTGGTGTTTTCCGGAAGACGAGTTTCAGTTCGAAAACCCAGATATTGTGGCCGTTAGTGTATATGGCATCCCAGAGGAGGATCTGAGACGGATTAGGGTCATGGCGCTTCGTGGAAAGTCGGGGAATATCACATGTTTTTAGACGGACTACTCATGCCAACCTATACACTTAAACGACATCATTACCGGAGGGCACCTCTTGTGGTGGTTGCCTTGCCCTTACTTTGGTTCAATGCAAGTACGGTCAGTGAGTATCATGTGGGAATAATGCAATGGCCGTTGCATTATTCAAATACAGAAAAGATGTACGCGAGACCAGCTACGAGTACAGAAATATGTAATAAATGAACCCAGTCAAGTACGAGAATCTATGCGAATGGTAATACAAAGGGGCCGTGTAGATCATCACGGTCCTCCTTCGGAAATGCAAGTCCCGCCCCCGCCGAGGCAAAGACCGCTCTATGTGGTGATGCGATGTGGGCATAGTGTGTGTCGTCCAGGTCGAAGGCGAAGCGAAATGAGTGTGGTGCCAGCGCGGCGTCCAGTGGCGGTGAGGCACCCTGCAGCGTCCGTGTCCGAGAGTCGCTTGCGCAACTCAAACCACGGCGCTCAACACGCAAGACCGGGAGATCCATCTCAGCGGACGTCTCCATCCCGGACTTGGCCGTACTGCGAGGGAAGGCCGACATGCGCCACTCCGGGGACGCTGGTGGCGAGAGAGCATGCGTGCTCGAGGCGTCCAGTGACGGTGGGGGCGCCCCCACGTAGTGTCCATGCCGAGCCGCTTGCGAGGCTCAAAGCACGGCGCCCGAAAGGGGAGGAGGGAGGGACGTCCGAGCCGAGACGAACGTCGCTGTCCCTGCCTCGTCCGAGCGTACTCGTGGGGGAGGGCCGCCATGCGTCACTCCAAGGAGCCCGAGGCGCGAGAGCGAATAAAAAAGCAATGTGCGAAGGCGGGAGGTGACCTCTCTCATCTGCGGATGACACGTATAAGCATCGAGCGTAAATAATAGAAATGGATGCGCATACCTCATCGAGACGGTGCACCGCTGACCAGAGAAACAAGAACCCGGGGGGAAACAGTTCGGCTGCATGGGACAACATTTAAGTCTTGAGCAGTGGCAAAGGCTACGGACGCGAAGGGCCCTTCGCGCCCCCAGCCTGGTGTGGCGTCGCGTGCTAATAGCGGCGCCGGGCAATGAACTGAGAGGCCGGGCATGTAATCATAGTCAGATGGGTCGAACTGCAAAAAACATGAGCGACGTTCGAACGCGGATGGAAAAGATCGCGGACGCACTATGTCGCGGCGTAAACGCCGCTGACTCCTGAAGGCAGGGATATACGAAAGAACAGTTCGCACTGCATGGGACGACGGTCGGGGGCAACCCGGAAGGTGTCGTCTTGAGCAGCAGTAGGGCGTTGGCGGCGGAGGGAGTGAGTCTCCGTCGCTCGAGCGGGGGCGGCGCGAAGGGTGTGAGGCTTCGCGCCTGGGCGAACTGGAACGCAGGTTGCGGTAGGAGTCATTCGAACACTACAATGCCTGCGAAGTCGCATGTCAGATTGGACCAAAATGCAAAACATAAGCAGCGGGCTCACAGTCGGTGTGGGGTCCACCGTCACGGGGTTCCCTGAACAGCAAGGATCTCCCGCGCGTCGCATGCCGGCGATCGGTACTCTTGAAACCGTCGCGGGCGCTGCGAGTGCACGGATAGACCTCGATTATTGCAGCTGACACCCAGTAGGTGAGTGCAGTGCTCGTGAGGTCGGGCTGGGGGCGATAACCTGTGGAATGTGTGATCAGTAAAAGTTTAATCACGGAAAGGCGGGGGGCGAGACTCACAATTTGAAGAGCGAAGACAGGCCCGCCGACGCTGACGACAGGCGCGGCGGGCGGTATATGGGATAGCTTGTGGCGGGTAGTGATGTGCGTCGGGAGCCCATCGACGAAGGAGGCGATCGCTGGCGGGTGCGGTGCTCTTGAAACAGAGCCGGCGGGCAACTTCCTCGATCATCGACAAGGCTAGCGACGAGAGGTGGTGGGCTGGCGGACGTAATGTACCAACGTCCTGGATCATAGCAGGTCAGTAACGTCGGCGGGGTATATTCAAACAACGAGCGTACCGTCAGCCCGCTGGGGTTAACCAAGGGTGATATCGGAGGGCGCCATGTTGACGCAGAAGCTAAGGCAGTGAAGGAGAAGTGGGTGCGATGTGAGAGGAAGGAATGAAGGATCTGAACGCCGGTTTGGCTGTTTTTATAGCCTGGACCGACGTGGCTGTGTGAATTATTTGTTGATCACGACGCGTCGAGGTCACGCAACTGCTCTCTAGCTCGGTAGAGCGCAGATCCACGCGTTCTAACCACCAGGGTATGATATATGGCCATCCAGGAGCTTGATTAAATATTTTGGTGGCAAAAGAGTCTCCCAGACGTTGGTGGCAACGATTATTCGACGAACAATCAACAAAGAGCCGTGCGACAAATGCAAAATCGACGATCCAGGACGACATACAGCCGACGTCACTACTGCGATCCTATGCGATGTTGTCCAGTTGTGACATCAAATAAAATATCACTTGGCAATAACATACGGCGATCGAGAAAACATATCACCGGTGCTTGGCGCCTAGTTCTGAGCATCGGGAAAGCCACGTCAGAGGAGCAGCAGTGATCGAGCGATCGAGAATGCAAATTTTGGAGGAACTGGTGGCAAAAATTGACCACCATGCAAAACATTTCGAGTTACAGCAAGTTTCCTAGAAGATTTGGCCTTTCCAGACGCACAAGACCGGCAAGTACATCACAAACTTCCGCGACAAAGAACAAAGGAGCGAAACTGCAGCGATTGATTCGTTATATAAATCGCATACTCGAGCAAGGCGCGGCTGGACAACTTCACTAGTTTGCATAGTACACGAAGAATGACCAGACAGATTCACAAGCAATAATTCGGATGTGGCCAGCACCAGTGCTCAGCTTTCGAGCAGTTGCGACAGCTGCACGGCCAACCTGCGTCTACCTGGATTCAAGTGGTCCTGCTGCTTCGTTTGACGGTTCGATGCGCTCTTTGTGGAATAGGAAAAGACTCTAACTCGGGAGAGACGAAGGAACGGCCTCCGAGTATGGACGGTTGTGGTTTGTGATCAAGTTGGGGACACTGATACCGATGCATGTCCAACTTTGGTGTAGCTTCGGCTTGAGGAAGTGCGGAGAATATACGGCTAAGACGACCTCGATGCGTGCTTACAAAACCAGACAAGAAAGTCGCGCACGGCTGGCAATTTGGAAGCGATGGAACACTTGTTCGACCCGTGACAATACAATGCCACATCAGACCATGGGCAATATTTCTGTTTTCAAGATTCTGTTCGCCTTGGACTTGGGAACCGGCGCTAAATTGCGCATGTCAGCATCCAATGATATACAGCAGCTCATACTGCACAATACCATTAGTGTTTTCCGTTATATAGAACCGCCTGAGAACGAGGATGGCTTCTTCGCGGCAGTATCCTCCGGTCGCCGGATACGCTGGGTGCTTGGGGTGGCTCAATCTGCGTGGATCAATCAGACCATACCCATAGGCTTTTCGTGCTGGGAGATCCGGCCTACTCTTTGTTAACGCCCAATACGCTCCCACACCCACCGAATCTATCGTTGCCACAGCCATAAAACACCTCCTTGATGCCCATCTGACGGAGGGCAGAGGCGCACATGATGCACGGCTCGACCGTCACGTACAGCGTGGTGTCGGACAGAGGGTGCTCTGTGATCTGTGGTGTCAGCGATTTATCAGCCAGTATGCTGTCAATCGCCTCCAGCTCGGCATGTCTGGTGGCCTGCCGAGTACAGAGAATCAGAAACGATTCAAATTCACGAAGGATGACGTACATTTCTTAGCTGGTTGGTGCGATTTCGCGCTTTCGCGATGATAGCACCGTCGCGGACGAAAACGCAGCCGACGGGTACCTCGCTTGCTGCCAGGGCGTCTTCCGCCTGTGCAGTCTGTAAGTCGTTGTCACTGCCTAAGATTGGCCCTTACCATGGCCAGGGCTTCTTGCATCCATCGCGTATGTTCCTCTCCGGCCATGGCCGATGGTGGTGGTCGCTTGCGACGTTGTGCAATACCTCCGAGTCGAGTGCGGTGGAGTACACATATGGATGCTTGTGGATGTCAATGGTCAATTTCACTAATCTGGTACATTCGTCACCGACTTAAACTAATGCTCGATAATATATAAATAATTTGCGCAGCAATCCACGCGACAAGATTCAGCCCATCCTACCAAAACAATAAAGAGCCTTATAACCTGGCATTCGACGGCATCTTCTTTATCGCCTGTCGGACACCGAGATCTCCCAACACATCCTCGGCACCTGCCAGGATCGCGTCGAAGCCAGAAGTGCGGTGATACTGGAGGAGCGCTTAGTCAGTACAACTCAATGAAAAGCAACTTTCACGCACATTTTCGATCACCTTGCCCATGCCTGTGACTGTCAAGGCACGTCCGCCAAAGATCTGAGTGGCGTCCTCCGCAGTTTCCCGTCCGTTCTTGGTGATATACCTAGAGAATGCGATAGCTTAGCGGCGGTGAAAGATCCGAGCAGCGCAACACGTACTGCTTAAGCAACCCGATTGGCCCCGCCAAATGGCTTGACACCTGTGCATATGTCATCTAATGCAGAACGTCAGCGCACTTCGCCATTATGACAGGTTGCGTCTACGGACGTTGTTCATCTGGTATGTGACGCTCTCCAGCCAGTTCTGGCTGCTCTCCACGCGGGAGATCATCTTGCCCAGCTTCGCACGGATGACAGCCTGGGCATTGAGCGGCTTGCCAAAGACCATGCGCTGGTTGCTCCATCTGTCGGTGATGCCATCAGCGTCCGTGCTAATTAGCGGCGATAGAGCGACTCACTTCAAGCACTCCTCGACGACGACGCGCTGCGCGCCCTGCGCGGTGGCGCAGACCATCCATCGCTCGTGGTTGAAGTTGCTCAGGATGACTTGCAGGCCAGCGCCTTCCTTGCCGAGCGTGTTGCCTATGGGAACGCGAACGTTGTCGAAAGTTACATAGGCGGTGCCTGCTGCTGCTGAGTATGACGTCTTGATGGCTTTTGTCTCCACACCCTCGCATCGGGGGATGAGGATCATGGTGAAGCCGCCCTGCGAGCAGCAGTCAGATTAAGTTCGACAAAATGATGGTGAACATACCTCGGATGTCTTGCAACCCGTTGTGAAATAGTCTGCGAATGTGCCGTTTGTGATCCACCTGCTCGATGATTAAAAAACGAAACATGAACGCGCAAAATCAATGACTCACTTCTTGGTCCCTGTGATGACCCAGTGGTCACCGTCCTTCTCAGCTGTTGTTTGAAGGCCGGCAACATCTGATCCAGCAAACGCTTCGCTGATAGCCAGTGCAACGAACTTCTTTCCATCCAGGATATCAGGCAGTACTGCGTCTTGCAGTTCCTGGGAGCCGTAGTTGAGGATAGGGGGGACACCAATGACACCTCCGTTCAGGAGACCATCAATGAAGCCACGACCACCAAAGCGCGCGAGTTCGGTGTTTACAATGAGCTAGAAATTCATCAGGATGTAAAGACGCGATGTGTAGCTCATGACCGACTTACCTCGTGGAAATAGTCGTACTCCTCCGGCTTCACTATTCCACCCATGATTGATCTACCCTTGAGGTGTTTCCCAGGGCCGAGACGCATAGGTAAGAAATTTGCCTCGCTTCTCAGACGTCAGCGAAGACCGGCAAATCAGGGCACGAAGCAGCATACCTGAGCTTCTGCACAACCTCTGGGGATATCCGCTTCCCATCTCCCTCACGCTTAGCGCTCTCCGGCTCAATGACCTCCATGAAGAGCTTCCGGATGGCCTTCTGGAAGTCGCGGTGATTTTGTGTGTAGAAGGGGCTGAAATAGCCATCCGCTAGCCAGGTGGGCTCGGCATACGGAACCGTGCTCAGTTCTCCTGGTACGGGCGCTTTGATGGTCTCCTCCTCTCCCTCTATGCTTCCCACTTGCAGACGGGCGTACTGGGGCCTGAGGAGTACTTCATGTCGGTGAAGACCAAAAAAGGCGTCCGTCGCGTCTTGTCCAGCTGTGTTCAACGCTCAATCAGCCACTCCAGAAGACGATTTTAAGATCTAATCGCACCAACTCTCTTGTTGTATAGCACGTTCGCGCCCCCTGGGTGCATTTTGGCGAACTTAGACAAATCGTAGACCTTAGAGTCTATGACAATCCAGAGGTCTCCCTCTTTGTTGTGCTACGGGCGCGTTGTGATCAGTGGTGATTCGGGATACGCGCTGGGCGAGCTACCTTGGCGACATCATCGTAAGAGTACTTGGACATAGTGGTTAAAGAGGAAGGAGGTTGTATGGGAATGTATATGCGCGAAATCACAAAGTTCAGCGTTCAGCGCCCGATTTCGTTACATCATCATGCCAGGTTTGCCGGGTGCACTGCCGCCGCTGCGAGGAACATTCACATGTGTCACTTCTCTGTCACTGCAACTGTAAGTGCCCTCTGTCACAGGTTATTCGCTCAGCCAATCACGACGCGACGCAATGGTCATTGTCGGGACGCCCATGATCAAGTTCAATCAAGGCCTCACGCCTGCCTCTCGTTGCTCTTCGCTTGATCATGATCATCATTTTGCTTGTGGCAGGAACAGCACGACTCACAGTGTTCATAACAGACTCAGACCCACCAAATTGTGCCATGTGGACACTGCAGGTTGAGTGACCGGAGAAGATCTGGATCCATATTGCCGCTTTTCCTCCTCCCAGTACTAGTCCGTCCAGTATAGTACTTGGTCGTGATCTGACTGATTCTGACATGACCCTCTTCCTGTATTCTCCTGGCAATTTCCGGGATCTGGTTTACAGCAAGTTCATGAACCAGTCCGGGCAACATTTACAGCTTTCTCTCCAAGCTCCTGTCCCCCCATTTACTCTGAACTCTCATCTATACTATCAGCGGGAATGGCTCAACCTCCTTGCCAGGTGTACGCTCGACAATTACTGCCCATGAAATACGGGTTTCCTTTGTACTATCCGGAGCCTCCGGACAATCTACCACTCGAGCTTCGCATGCGAGGCGTGAGCATTGGGGACGTGGGCGTTTTGAAGGCCGACGAATCCAAGTTTCATTTTGCATTCAATATCTTTGCCCCTGGTCCTCCTCGCACAGATGATACAACAGCTGCTGCCCCAACGACCCCCATGAATGAAGCCGACCGTGTAATCAACTACCGTGGTGTGCCTGACGACTTTGTCCCGCTACAATTCAACACAGAAGATGTTCAGTGGATGCAGAACAAGCACGCACGGAAATCCGAACTCATGAGCGAAGGCGTAGAAAAGCACAGCGGCAACGCTAACTTGAACGTCAGCATAAGCGATGGGTGAGCAGCAAGTCTGTTGGCATATGCCTCTGCTAACATCATGCCAGATCAACTTCTTCCATCGCCGGTTTCACAATGGGATACAATGTCTCCTCATCGAAATCTGAAAGTGCGGTTCTGACTATGCCGCACGGGGTGATGAGCGAGGACTATGAAAATACAGCCGCAATCCGCACCTACTGTTTGAAAAACGCAGTGTCGTGGTACCGCTTCATCAATGAGACGCTGGGCCGCGACGCGCTGAACGGCTCGGTGTACGTCGTCACTGGATGCGACAAGTCTAAAGCGTGGGGCATTGCAACCACGGGAGAAAGCTCTTCCTCTCAATCACTCTCCTTGCAGTTCAATGCAAAATTCATCGCGGCTAGCGCTGGGTACGAGTGCTCTTGGACTTCGACAGGCCGCTCGGTGCAGCGTGTTAGCCAGTCTCCCACAAACTTGGCGCCAGGTGCCAAGCAACCGGAAAACCAGTGCTTGTTCATTCGAGGGTACAAAGTCATGCTTCGCGAAGGCCTGGTCGTTTTGAGGAGCCGGAGTGAAACGGCGGAGGTGGAAAACATCACCAGTTTTTCGGATGTGGCCAGCCTGCTCCGCACGAAGGGGAACTCGTTTCCCGGCGCATCAAATCAGAATAAGTCTCTGTTTGGCCGTTTGGGCACTTCTTTCGGGGGTGGGAAAGCAAAAGGGATGTTAGCTGATAGTGGCTCGTCTACTAACGAGCTGAATTCGCATGTTGACGTGCGCATTTTCATTGTTTGTTCTAAGGGTTAATAAAATGACCACTTTCTCTTCGACAGATGTATCATCCCCTTGATATTATCAACAAATATCTCCTGGAGAAGGTTCGCGTCTATCATGTTTTTGATTCGATTCTCCAATCCTGAGTGGCTCTTTATAGACTCATGCGCAGGTTGCCATCACCCACGAGAGCGAATGGTGGCCACTTTCCCTCGTATGCTATACCGGTCTTGGTCGAGGGAGCTGCTGATCATTCTAGCAAATCATAGGGCAACACTCTGGCAAACAAAGATGACATTCTTGGCCGCCTGCTCGGCCGCTATGCATTATCAGAGGAATCCGGTTAGTATTATAAGTATCTCCACGCTAGGGCACTGTGTCTGAAGGCAGCGTAGGCGGAGTATTCTTGACTCCCAAAACAACGCATACGCCGCAGGTTGGGCGGCAAAACCCCTTAGCTAATCTGCTAGCAGTCCCATACCAACCCTCTGCATTTCGGAATATGGGCTTGGCGTCATTAGCGCCTCTGTTTCGACCAGACGGCTTTCTGAGCTGTGAGTGCTTGTTTCGAACACGTTACAATCCATGCTTATGCCTGCTCCCAAGGTCGCTTACAGCTGAACAACTATATTCAAGCTACATACGGAACTCCAGACGTCCTCAAGATATACGCACTGCAATCGGGACACGTATGGGAGGCAAAGGTCTTCGGTAAGTACCTTCTCTTAGTGGTGCGGAGGTTCGGGCTGCTGAGAGGTTTTTTTAGTATGTGGCGAATGCATAGGTGAAGCGACTGACAATACGAGCAAAAGGGCAAAAGAAGAAGCCTCGAGGATAGCATTGCTTGCATTGGCTAGTCTACACAATGAAATGCCGTAAACAGCCTGAACGTCGAGAGTTTCAGAGCGCCCACTATGCCAGCCTCATCACCAGTTCTTGAGACGTATTTCGCGGCGAGACTTGGGGACATCAAGGTGGTCTAGACTTAAGATTGCATGTATTCTTGGGTGTATATCTCAGTCATTCATCGATATATATATATATATCAATCGAATCGTGCCTGGATTATGTGCAAGGTGCTTGATATTGGCGTGCCAGCATATGGATTCTAAGGCCGCAAGAACGATTACATAGCAAGCGTTAACCGAGACAATGGATCAAATGCTGAACAAGCCCTACAACCAAGTAAGCAAATTCTCGCAGCCGCGAGTAGCTAGATGTTGTGGCGGTGTTTTTAAGGAATTTGGGGACTGAAGTGACTCATTGACGATCCCAAGAAGACAGCGTTGCGGCAAAGTTGCAAGGAGCGAGCAACTGTAATTCATGCTATGAAGTCGGTAGGCCCTGTGCCATGAAGAGGCACAATCGTATACGATAGTCGACGAGACACTCAGAGATCACGCCGATCGAGGCCTGGAAGCATGCTGTTTTGCGGTGGTGGATACATGTATATGTGACATAAGAAAACTAATCGCCGCCCGTCGCACGAGCTGCGCAATAGGTCAGTACACAGCTCCCCTATCGACATAAGCGATACTCACTGTAGATCAACTGGCCCGAATGGTGCACAATCTTCTTGATCTGGCCCTCCTTGGCGAGGTGGCGGATGGCCACCCGTGCCAAGCTGCCGTTGACCTTGAGCCGCTCGATCAAGATCGACTGCGAGATGAACTTGAAGGTGGGGACCTCCTTGAGGATACGGTCGTATGTGGGCTTGTCAAGGACGACGGCGTGTTGGGCCTTGTCCTTTACTTTTCCCTTTGACCACTTCTTCTTCTTTGCGGACTTGCCGCCGGACGAGGGCGGGGGTGCTGCTTTTGCTTTGGCCTACGAACTGAGTTAGCCTGTGCGTTATCTGGATGAGCGGGGTTGCATCCAGGGCTGTCCGGGCTCCAGGTCCATAGGTGCGACTGCCCAGCACTGTGACGGCCTCCCTGAACGCTCCCTGACAGTAATATGAACTCACCATGGTGGACGGGGCCTGAGTTGACTGGAGCGACTGGTGAAGCGATCGCGAGTAGCGAAACCCGGCACAAATGAGCAGGCGTGCGAACTCTTTCGCCAAATCCGATCACTGGGTGGCGGGTCCGGGGTCGTGACGTTCAGCACTGGACACGTTAACTCATGCACTGGCTACACATCCTCGCTGCTGCGCTCCCCCTCGTCCTCGACGCGCGCGCGCACACGACGCCCAAGGGCGTTCAGCCCAGTCTCGCAATCAAATATATTCCGAAGGGCGACACATGGCAGTGTCTCGACGGGAGCGCGACGATCCCCTGGAAGGCGGTGAACGATGATTACTGCGACTGTAAGGACGGTAGCGACGAGCCCGGCACCAGCGCATGCCCGAATTCGATTTTCTATTGCAAGAATATAAACCATATAGGGAGCCTGATCCCGAGCTCCAGGGTTAATGACGGCTTGTGCGGTACGTCTGGGCCTGCTTCCCGCTCGATCAAGTTCTCATTGAGTATATGCAGAGAAGGAATGCTGTGACGGCTCAGACGAAGCGCCCGGTGTATGCCCCAACGTCTGCGAAACCGTAGGCGCAGAGTACCGCCGCATTCGAGACGCAGAGCGCAAGCTGCGCAAAACGGTGCGTAGCAATTTGGCCGCTGTTGATCGTAGCTAATATCCACCCAGGGCAGCAAAATCCGCTCGACTTACCTCGCATTCGCGGAGAAGGAAAAGACGCGTTTAGAAGCGTCGATTGCCGAATCCGCAAAAGAGATTGCCGTGCGCGAGAAGGAGGTAGAGGAACTGCAGGCATCCGCGGACCGCGCCGAGTCATTGAGCGCTGCCGCCCTTGAGCGGAAGAAGAACTCTCGTATGTCCCCTACCACTGCCACTATTTCTACGGCAAAGCTGATATCAGAGTATGACTAGCGCTTTTCACGTCCCTCGTGATACACTCGCAGGCCCTCACCTCGCTCAAGCGCGAGCACGACGCAGCCCGCGAGCGCACAAAGGAGCTCGAGCAGATCCTATCCTCCCTCCGCGACGGATATAACCCTAACTACCAGGACATGGCCGTTCTTGAGGCCGTGCGCGGGTGGGAGCACTTTGCTGGCATCAAGCCCGAGGGCGAGCAAAGTGAAGGCGGAGACGAGGCGGAGGAAGAAGAAGACGAGGAGGAGCTGGAGGACGGCATGTGGAGTAAGGAGAGGCTCGAGAGCAACGAGCTAAACGATTTGCTCAAAGTAGACCACATTGGGCTGCTCCTTGCGCACGACACATTCGCTGAGAGCGGGTCATCCGGCTCTAACATCCGTAAGTCCCTCTCAATCCCTCTGGCGATCTTATCGCTAACGTAAATGCAGTGTTCGATATAGGAAGCTACCTCCCTGACGCGCTCCTCCCGACCTTCAACTCTCTCACTACCTCCGTCGTCAACACGCTCGCCACACTCGGTCTCGCTGCTGCCCCCTCGTCTTCCTCGTCCGCCAGCTCCTCCGCTGCGCGCGAAGCGGCGAACGAAGCGGCGCACAGTTTGCGCATTGCGCGCGAGGAGAAGGAGGGTTTCGAGCGAGAGCACGCGGAGCTCTTCGACCCGGAGGGCTTTGGCGATGGTGGCGTGTGGAAGAAGTTGCAGAACCTATGCCTTGAGCGCGTGAGTGGGGACTACACATACGAGGTCTGCCTCTTCGACGAGGCACGGCAGCGGCCCAATAAGGGCGGGTCGACTTTCTCTCTCGGGTGAGCTCTTCTCGTTTTCAGATTGTGGGTTCGATTCTGATGCTAAGTCAGGAAATGGGTGGGCTGGAATGACGCCCCAGGCGTGGAAGTCGGCTCGCCGGCGTACTACGGCAAGCAGCGCTACGAGGGTGGCGCGAAGTGCTGGAACGGCCCGAACCGCAGTCTGCAGCTGCTGCTCACGTGCGGCACGGAGAACGCGCTGCTTAGCATTGCCGAACTCGAGAAATGCGAGTACCAGATCGAGGGCACGACGCCTGCGCTGTGTCTCCCGCTGGAAGACGAGAAGACGCGGGAGGAGCTGTAGAGTGGTGGGTATGCATATATATGTGGAGGGTAATGGAATTATTTGTTTATGTCGTGCTGGCGTGACTGTTGGGTTCAATTGGCGTAGGCGCCGCTCTGTCGGTCGGGGGGCAAACTGGCAAGACATCAAGACCAACGATTCTAGTACTGTGGGCTACTCTTCGGCCTTGACTGGAATTCTGGCAACACGCGGCGGCTCTCTTGCTCAAGCTCGGTCAACGGAGCCCACAACGCAGGATCTACATTACTCTGGACGATGATAGCGACAGCATATTCAAAGCGGCCCCTTCAAGTATCCATATTAATCTCTGACTCTGTATAATCTTCCAGCTCCCTATATGTCCTCTCAAGTCCCCATTGTCTTTAAGCCTCTATAGCAATCTTCGTCTGCCAAAACTTTACCACTTCTTTCGCTCGCGCTGCCACTCCCAATTCCTCCTCAAACGGCGCATCCTCCAAGTCAGCCAGCTGTTGCATTACCTCTAGCAAGTCGGTCCCCTACAAGTACAATATAGCTCGTTAGCTCGGTCGACGTCGCCGCAAAATCCGGTGAAAGTACTTACCTTGACCAACTCCAGATCCGCATGTCGCTTCGACACGTCAGCACGCCGCACCAGCTCCCCGACATACTCCATCTTCTGCGGCGCCGTGAGCACTATGTCCCGCTCGCAAGCATCTACAAGCCAAGACTTACCTCGCGCGACGTCTCCACTTTGCCCTTGGCCAATGAGTGAATTGCGGTCGCCCACATCGCCATATCGTCCTCGCTTGGAATCGCATCTCCATCGACGTTGACCTGCTCAGAAACCGGCTCGGTGGACTCCACGACAACGCCCTGCACTGCGCCGTGTTCGGCCTCAGCCTCGGAGGACTCTTCCTCTTCTTGACGCTCGTGAGGCTCCTCTTCCGATTCTTCAGCGCCTCCGTGTGTGTGCGACGAGCTCTGCCTAGACTCAGGAACAATCGACGCAGCGCTGGCAGACACCGGCGGTGAAACAGTTCGAGAGCGTTGTCCCAGCTGCGGTAACAGGCGGCGAGACATTTGGGGCCTCCCTTTCACAGTACTGCGACCCTGCGTGACGGGAGACGACTGGCATTCAACGCCGAGAAACGCGCGAAAGTAGATGGACGTACCTTGGGTTTCGAGGAGCTACTGCCACGATCCACACTCCCGGGGCCGAACATGGCCTCGAGGTGTTCGACATACACGTCGCTCTTCTTCCGGCGCAACCAGGCGGGCTCGCGCACTGCTGTTCCTATTGCTGAACCCGGTGTTTCTGTCTTGACGAAGCGTAGATTCGTAGCTAGTCGGCGCTCCTTCGCCGACTTGGTTTCGCTGCCGAGAGGTCCCCACCCCGCCGCAAGCTCCGGTCCCAGATTAGCCGCGGTTTCCACATTGACGCCTTTGGCTCGGCCCGGCAGCGAGAGGGGGGCAACTTCCGTGCCGAGGAGAGAGTCAACATCCTCTTCAGTGAAAGGTATGTGCTCCTGCTTCCTAGTCCTGAGTCTGACAGCAGGGGGAGGGTAGGGTGATGATTTGATAGCAACTTTTGCTTTCCGAGCATGTGCTAGCCTTGCTACGGATGTTGTAGTAGAGGCAGAGCTGGGATGAGTGACACTGTCAGATGGAGGAGGTTGATGAAGATGTTGCAATGTGTTATTGAGAGCTGTTAACTGAGTGGGTTGTTCCTCATCAGCCTCCTTGCCAGATATTGAATCAGCTGTGCTAGTCATAGATAAACTTGATGGGGGCTTGAGTGAATTAAAGCTGGTGCTAGTATCAAAGCCAGAGCTTGATGGTGGCACAGATGCTGTGACAGGAGATGAAGGAGGTAGTGAATGAATATCCAAAGCCCTATGTTGATCCATTGGTCTAGCAGGAATAGACAGGTGTAGTTTGTGGGGTGGATGAGCTAATTCAATGACAACACCTAGAAATTTTCCAGTGCGCTGCGCAACAGTGGTGGAGGGAGGATTTGCACTGGGCAAAGTTGATGATGGTGCTGGAAGCTCCACAGCATCAAAGAGCAACCTGTGAGATGGCTCAATCATTGGTTGTGAATGTGATTTCTGATTAATAGAACATCAATATTTTGTAGTATGTGGTCATCTCAAAATAGAACACTGTACCAGCTTAAGCAATCCAGCTTGCTTGGGCAATGGAGAAGCCAATGTGTCAAGCTCATCTTCTGATGATTCTACTTCAGAAGATGGGGGACGCTGTATAGGTGTCCAAGAGGGCAATGGCTCAAGTTGAACCAAGTGATTCACTGGGTTCACAGGTGTGTCCCTCACAGAACCATTTGGCAAATTAGAAGATGAGGACATAATAAGAGTATTATGAGGAGTATCTGCTGAAATTGTCAGCAAATTTGGCAAATAGAATTGCCAGTCACACTAACAGAAATGCAAATTTCACAATTGACAGCAGAGGCACTTGAATGCGGGTCAGCAAGTGAAGATTGGTCAAAGGAGTCAGAACTACTCACATTTAGCAAGAGAGCAATCTGAAAGCAATGGGATGTTACGGGGCGGAGCAAGGTGAAATGGTGGTAATGGAAACAAAGGGTGTTCAACAGTTCGAAGTAGAGTCCAAGGCAATCGAGAACGGAGACAACCATTCCTAATATGAAAGCTTATTTGTTTATGTTTACAAAAAGCTGTGCTGTGGCTGAAACTGTTGCCACCATTATTTATTCAACTTGCTTTCATGTCATACCAAAAAGGCAAGTCCATGGCTCTGTATTGAGCATTCTCTTTGCAACATTAATCACACATTATATGCTGTGCATTGATAGATGAAGCTTCCCTCTTACACACTCAGTCTATTTCAGCCACAATTCTTAAATTCCAAGTGCAGAACCCAATAAGGTAAAACTGCAAGTCATGCTGTGTAATAATTTGAGTAGGAAATGCTATGAATTTAGCAATATTCATCCGAAAACTATTGTAAGAACAATGAAGTCCATAAATATTGTTTTGCCTGTGGCATTGACCAGGAAATTGATTGAGACTATAGAGAAGTGTGCAGTGGATGAACACTCAGACTATCATTGAACAGGACTTCTCCGAGCCGCAGCATCTAATGGAAATTTTGAGTGATAAAGCCCGTACTTTGTCAGTACCCGATGGGGCATGTGTTCAGTCAGGCAGAGTCACTTGGGTGTTCATAGCGGAACTTATAAACAGGCTAGATCAACTCTATTTACTGGCCCAAAGCTCACGAGAAGTCATCCGATTCATTTTGTCGAGTACTAATCATCCTCAAGCCCGACCACGATTTTCAGTTTCCAATCCTGCAAATCATCATCTAAATCCTCATCTGCCCACTGGGCTTCTTCGTCGTGCTCTGATATGCCATTCATACCTTGAGAGTACCCGTTGGGCTCAGGATGCTTCGCCTGTGTATCCTCGATTTCGTCAGTCTCGACCGCTTCTTCCTCCTCTTTCATTTTGCGCCGCTTGGTTTCACTTTCGTCTTCCTACTCAGTCAGACCGATTCAGCTCCTGCTTCTGAACAATATATTGTCTCACTTACGATGTCGAATTCATCTTCTCGTTCCTCGTACTCGACGTTTTCATCGACCTCTTCGAACCCCCCCGCAAACGCGCCCCATCTTTCAGGTGTAGGGCAGTGCCATATAAGAATATTGCCCTGATTTGTCGTCGAGGCGATAGACGACTTGAAGGGATGCCACTGCGTATGGAGGGTCAGTCAAAAGTATGGACAAGACGGACGATACACACATGCACATGTAATAGTGGCTCCCTGCCTCCATCCAGTGCGCTCGCAAACTGGCCATCGTTTTGAATATCCCATATGTAGATTTTATGAGTCGCGGCGTCAGCAGCACCTGCATATAGCCTGGATTAAACGAGTAGAAATAGGACAAAGCGCCAAGTCAACATACCACCTGCCAACCATTCACCGTCCGGACTGTACGACATGGCATGCCAGGCAGTCCTGTTGATAGGGTCATTGAATCGATGCGTCGGTTCCAGTTCCTGCTCGATATATTCTCGGTCTGCATTTGGGGGTGCGTATATGGGCAAGATGAATTGGCGGAGAGTACGATCTGACGAGTTTGTCACTAAACGACTGAAAGGGCATGAGCGAAGCACTGTGGATCAGGTACAAAGGAACACACACCGGCCTGATTTCGCGAAATCGAGTCCTTTCATAGCACCTGCGCCTGATATTTTATGCCGCGCGACCATCTAATTTGCGACATATAGTGAGTGCCGTACACGAGGAGTGGTGTGGGATGCATACCGTTTTTGTCCGTGCGTTAAACACAAGTATTGAACCGGACGATGTGCCGACGAAGACATGCTTGCCTGTGGGATCAAAGCTAGCAGCAGTCATGGCAGACCTTAGATATCCTTGAGAATATCAGTCGTGCACATTGTTGTCGGCCTGTGACGTGCGTACCGTGGTGGAGCGTCTGCTTCCTCTTCCTCCTCTTCGTCTTGGACCTCACACAGCTCTATTCGACTTCTGTGCTCCTTGCGAAGATCCACTAGGTATACTTCGCCTACACCAAGCAGCACGATAAGGATACGACTTGCGTAGAAATTTAGCCTGCATCCCAAAGGAATTCGTAGGACGCGCACCTATTTCGTGGATGAAATGAGGCAGATACGACGGGGGAGTCAAATCTGATGGTCTGGAACCGTTGTAAGGGATCCGAATCTGATAGCAAGTCCCAGATGATAACATTGCAATCTTTGGAAGAAGTCAAGACATAGCGCGAATGCCGGGACCAACTGTAGGCGCGCGATGAGGGACAAGGACGTCTGGTAGTCTTCGAATCACGCACTCACTCTACGCTGGTAACGCCTTTAACATGGCCCTCCAGCCAGCGCACTGCAGATCGAGTGCTAAGGTCCCAAATTGCTGCTGAACCATCTGACCGTCCTGCTGCAACAAAACGCCCAGAGGGGTCAAAGCGCGCGAATGCTGCACCTGCTGGCAGTGAATGCTGAACAGCAGTGGGATGTGATATATCGAATGGGTCTAAGAGCAGGGCGCGATGATGAGTGTGATGCAGGAAGAATCCCGAGCGACGCACTGATCAATGAGCCGTTCATTTTGCGTGTGAAGGCCGCAGCAAATGCGCGTTTATATCTTCCCGAAGCAGTGTTTTGTCGATGTTGACTAGCGGTGCGTATACGGGCAAAGAACGGCACGCTTCAGTGCTGGTAGACGAGATGGAGATGGCCAAGCTGACACTAATTTTTGTGGTGAGAGGAAGTGAGGAAGCGTGGAAGGCAAGCACGCGCGTCAAAAAACGCAGCTATGACTTCAACCTCATCGTCAACCTCTCATTTGGACTCTATTCTTGGGACGCTTGCAGTACCTTCAGAGTACGGGTACTACGACAAAATCACCGAGGAAGCCATCGTCGATCGCCTCAAACAATGGAAGAATGCCGTGACGGAACACCTGACTGAACTGAGGGACTGGATAAAACAGCGCGGTTCTGAGCTATCTGTAGACGACCAAGCAGCTGTCGTATGCACGACAGCTTGCTTCTACGGGGAGTTGTCATGGGGCTCACCGGATTCAGGAAAGCTTGTTGAAGGTGTGTCGGACTTGATCCTTATTATATTCCTATGCTCATCGCCAAACTCAGAGATCTTGATGCAGTTCTCAGATCCTTCAACCCAGCTATTACAGATCATTTTGAGAGAACGCATAAAGCCAATCTTTCAGGCCAATCCGCACCCTCATCTCAATGCCTCGACTGGCCGCAAGCTTCCCGAGGGTGTCGGTGGACATCTAGCATATCAGGATTATTACGATGGGCAGGTATGGAAAGGCCATCCTGGCGCAGCAAATGTTATGTTATGGTGTGTGCAGCATATACAGGTTTGCTTCTCCTTTTCTGCCTTTCTCTTGCAGCTAATCTTTGGGTGGCCAGACAGGGATGTACGAGAATTTATGGCATCTCATCATTCCGCCAGTAATGACCCTCCAAGACGACTACGAAGTGTTTTATAAACTTCAAGGCATATCTATATCGCAAGAGATGATTAAAAGGGTGCCTAAAGAATTATTGAGACGAACAGGAGTCGACGAGCTTCTTTTCACTGTACGTGGGCCCTTATTTGTTGTGACTCTTGACATTGAGGAAGCAATCAGTCCCTCAACACAGCAATGACGAATCTCCACAATCCACTCACCCCATCTCTCCTCCGGGCCGCCATACGTACCACCCTCGGGCTAATAGGTCTCTGCACTCCTTTGGGCTCACAAAGGCGGTTCGACAAGCTCTGCGCGTTGCTTGGCGATTGTGTCATTGGAAATGTATGGATGTACGCATCGAGAGATCCTGACAGTATTCAGGCTACTATTGAAATGCTGCCGGATATTGTCGAGCTGCTAGAGATCGGATGTGCCAGGTACTTGAAGGTATGCACAACTCCCAGCATATATTTCATCTCTGATTGATCATGTGTGACAAAGGGTTTGATACCTCAACTCACGCATCCTCTGCTTCCGAAAATCGTAGCGTCACCCTCGTCTTTGCAGCTCGTGTCCCTCCAGGCTCTTTCGGTCATTGTCAAAGCGTGTGCACCGCGTATGCACCGATGGAAAGGTACCATACTCGAAGCGGTTGCGAAATGCTGGGTTGTCATCCATGACTTGGCGATAGATGATGCCAGTACGTCGAACTCATTTCGCTCAGTTGGGCAATCAACATTGACCTAGCACTTTAGGTGTGCAGGAATTGAAGAAGGCTTTACGGCACTTGTGCATGGAGCTTGGAAAAGCCTGTCCTTCGGTTTATGGGGACGAGTATTCTAAACTGCTCTCGTTGGATCCAATATTTCAAGGCCTGCTTGGAGGATTGCGCTAACAGCTACTTGTACACACGACATATTCCTCGTGTACTGGCTAAACATATTCCCCTAGCACTGCGCCCGTCAAATGCAACCTGTCAGCCGCCGCCATTACGAGCGCTCAAAAGCTGTTCGCGTCTCTCACTATTACAAGGATGTTCGACACGCGGCGTTTCCGCTACACTCTAGCCTCCGCCTTTAAGAGTGCCAAACTATCCCTCAGTCTGCGTATTCGAGGAACCCACGCCCGCACATCGCTGCACAGAAGGAAACATGCCGAATATACCATCCCCATACTCGAGCCGTATGCGATACCCATCCCAGGCTTTGCGCGCTTCCATTCTTCAGGCCTGATCTACCACACCTTCAAACCACTTACAAGAGATCTCGCCCAAACCGAACACGATTGGTGGACCATCGGGCACAGGGGCTTCGAGCCGATGGTTCCTATTCAGGAAACTGGAGAATTGTCACTCGTCTGAGATTTATGGATTGACAAACGTGCATATCTTATCATGTTTCAAGAGTTGAAGAGGGCGGGGGCCGAGACAGGGGCACTTGGGCTGAAATACTCACATACGCTGTAAAGAATTGCCCTCATGAAATGGGCTGACAAGGAAGAACCTTTCAGCCACCGGTGAACCACGCTCAGCTTTGATATTGACAATACTCGCCATCGCGAGACTTTGCGACGCCATATGGGTCAGGCTCTCCCAGTAGCCACCCTTGAAGTCGGCCGGTATAGCTTTGCGCTATCAAATAACCTGAGGCGGACGAAATGTTAATGACCCTTCAGCCAACCCGAACACTTCTCGATTGTGATTTTACCGCTTGTATTAACTCGCGTTCGGGCAGAATCGCTACGAAGGTGACACATGGCGGTATACAGTCTCGTCTAATAAACGTCTAGGTTGGTTCTTAATAACAGGTACAACAAAGTATGATTACACTATTGCATTCTCTCTCCAACGCCTACTTTGAAGCATCTTCCATCTCCTGCCTCCACCTCTTCTGAATATCAATCGACTCCCTGAAGATCTTGTATTTCGCCTCGAGCAGCTTCTTCTCCTTTGCCGATGCCGCTGGTGCGATTGCTGTGCCCTGTGGCGTCATCTCCACCATAATCTTCCACAGTGCCTCTCCAATCTTATCCCCGCCAGTAATCTTCTGCGCAGTCGCCTCTGCTGCGAAGCGTCCGAGCATCGCGGCACCAAGCACTACCGCAAGCGAATGCGAGAATGGGAGCACAACGGGCATGTTGCAAGTATTCGCGAAAAGTTGCATCATCTGCGTATTCTTCGCCTGTCCACCGGACATGTAAATCGACGTTATAGTGTGTCCTTTCGCGTTCATCTCGTCGACGATGTGGCGCGTCTGCAGCGCAATGGCCTCGAGGGTGAGGTAATACTTGCGCGCTATATCATGCAGACCATCGGACTGGTGTGACACGTCAGAAGATAACAAGATACAGAAATGGAGCACGAACGAGTTCAAGGCCTACGAACGAACCCCGCATGCGAGGATCTGCGATTGGCGATCGATTACCTGATCTTCGGGGTTAGCTGCGTTATCAAAGCGATTGGCAAGGAGCCTACCGTGGAGGTCAGGGTAGAAATGCATATCTTTGCACAGCTCGGTGAGGGACTCGGCGTGGTTCTCCTCACGCAATTTTTCAAGTAGCTCCTGCAAAACTGGAAGACAGTCAGTGATCAATGAGCTAGTCGACACAGACCAGAGTACCTTGATGAATGTTTGACTTCTCGTACTCGGCTTTTTGCTTAAGCTTGTGGTAAGCGGGGTGTGTGGTGAGAATGAAGTCAATAAGCTATGTAATAATATTTGAGCGATACGTTACGTTGATGAAGCATAGAGCGCACCTGTCCAGTAGAAGATTGCCCGCCCTCGTTCATCCACCAGCCAGGGAACACGGCATCCTAACAAGAAGATGAGATAACAGTTGCATCACGAAAAAATTGGCTCGACGTACCTTGTAGGGACCCCAGACTCCATTCACGAATACACCTTCGGGTGACTGCACGATGTGGCAAGTGCTCGTGCCAGCAACAGCCGCGAGGCGATGGCGCGACTCGTCGAGAGAAGGAAGCACGTCCGATAGCTTCCCGTTCTCCTTGTAGCGTGCAGCAACCGTCCCCATCCACCCGGCGTAACTGCAAATTCCCGGCCGGTCAGCAAGGAGGCGTGTTGCAATTGTGAAGGTGCGCACGCGTCAATTAAGCCACTGCCCACAGGCGTACCCTCGACAAGCCCAAATTCGTCCGCAGCCTGCTTCGACAGGCCTTTCCCAACGGGCAGACCGGCGGTAACAACGTCCCCGTTAGCTGCGCCCAACTGTTTGAAGTTTCCGCCGTCGACGAGATCGCCGAGGCCGATCTTCTCGAAGAAATCGGCTTGCCAGCCCTTGTTTGGGACGTAGGAGCACTTGCAGGTGACGGAGCAGCACGAGCGGGTGCTCTCGCCTGTCGCTTTGTATGTGAGGAAGTCGGGAAGGTCGAAGAATTGGCAGCGCGAGAAAAGCTCGGGCTTCATGTGCTTTTTCAACCACAATACTTTGGGTAGCTCCATCTCGAGCTACAGTGAATAGATTAGCTCGGATTAAACGCGATAACGGGCATGACGCACGCTCATTGTCCCTCCAACGTAGTCGAGCACGACGGAGCCGGTGCTGTTAATCAGGTTCGCCTCCTGCTCCGCGCGATGGTCCGCCCACAGGACAACATTCCTGTCTCCAATCTCTCCAAGCTCGTGGCCCTTGGTCACAACGACCGGCTCGCCGTTCATATCCGATACCGCGAGCGAGCAGGTTGCATCGAAGCCGATACCCTTGACCGCGGATGCGGGGATCTTCGACTCGGCGAGGATCTCCTTGATCGCAGTCGAGATTCCGGCCCAGATGTTGTTGGTTGATTGTTCGAAGATGCGGTGATCGTGCGCATCGCGCCAAGTCGTCGTCTCTTGTGTCGAGGAGCCCAGCACGGTGCCGTCTTGCTTGACGATTGTCGCACGAGCTGACCCGGTGCCAACGTCCACACCAATGTAGTAGCTGTCGGAGGCCATGTCGAGAGGGTGCTAAGCGGTAGATAGAGAGATGAAGAGAACCCGGATAGATGCGATATAAGTAGGGCAAGAAAGTGCGAGAGGAATAATTAGCCGCCACTGTTTAACGTCCCGGCTCACTCGCGGTCCGGCGAGTTCAAACCGGCACCGGTGCTTGCACTTCGGTTTGCACTTCAGTTTGCACCAGACCTCATGAAAGGGTCTCCCATCAAGATAGGACACAGCACAATATATATATATATATATCATTTACAATGGAAACACTTGTCAGCTGTTCAGGTTCTGTAATTTCAAGTGACTAAATATGCGGCTGTGCAAGTGGCAACTGGGCATAGTTTTTGAACCATCTTATGATGGCCACAATCAGACTCTGGGAATGGAGAATGATTGACAGGGTTCAGATATTCTGTACTCTGGGATCTTAGTTGCTGATGCAGAGGATTATTGATGGCAAAATAGAAATAGAGCAACTGGTAATTATTATTTTTTGTAGATGACTCTGGTGTCCTTTTATCAGATACTACCTGTCCTATCTCTCTCTGTGTCATATGTATGAGAAATATGGGTTTATTCTGAAGAGCTCACACATAGAAATTGGGGGTGGAACACTTGGTGGCAACTTGTGCAAGAAGCCCCTCAAAAAGTTTGCCACCATCACTTTTGTGGTCATTCATATTGATTACAGCTACTGATTTATGATTTAGTCACACTACAAGTGCTGATATTGTGATTACACACCCCAAATTGACCTGGCTGACTGTCAGCCACCCATACTTGATAGTCCCTCATATCCACACAGGGAACACTTGTAGGGAACACTTTGCCTGGAGATCTTAAGCTTTGTCCTCTTCATCTCCTGGTCAGACACCGTAATATCCATCTATCACTCCCCCAGACCTCACCAACTGCCGATGGGGTGACTCAGATCTTTCCTAATGCGGAGACTTCTTTGCCTTTCTGAAAACTCAAACATGAAGCCACAGCCAAACAGCTCAAAACAAAAACATACTTCCATTCAATCCATAGAACAGTCCTGATGAACTGCTCTTCCTCTGACCCCCACCTCCCTATCCATCTGCTCACCTGATACCTGGGAATCCAAAAGACTGCTACCCAAAATCTAGTGTTCCCATTATCTCACTGTGAATGTGCCAAAATTGGGTGCCACAAATCCGCTATTTTGAACCCTAATTTGGGAGGTGTGTAAGAGAAAATTTAATATAGAAACATCCATACTTCCAGTGAGATCCGCCCTATCCACTGTCCATTGCTGACCGGCATGCAACAACAGTTGCAGAGCATGGCCTCTTATGTAACCCATTTGTGTGGCGGCGGAATCAATACCACCGCTGTCAACACTACACGACAGTGGCGGGAATGTGCATCAGTCCCAAAGCACACTAATAAACCTAGTGAGTCTTACCACTTCCCCATGGTAAAATCACCCTCGCAAGCAGTCTAAAATAATTTATAGGCTCGGGCACCAAATACGCTCCCCGCTTGATTTTTGATGGGGTGGTGATTGAGGTGCCCAAGACCTCAAGTAGGATCCCTGTAAGGGCCTACACTATATTGATGATCTCCATCTCACAGACCACAACTAGCTGTCTGCCACACCCCCTCGGGTGCAAAGAATAGCTTCAAAAATGATCCCGGATGCAGGTGGGGTGAGTGGCCTGTTACACTCTTCCGAGTGGAAATGACCTAATAGCCCCTATCTTCAAGTGGCAGCCGGATTCGGATTCAGAGTCAGATGCAGGCATGCAGCTGTGGTCCCCGGGTCCCAGCCCCAGCTCATCCCGGGCAACCAGTATCATGCCCCTAATATATTATGAAGAAGAGGAGGAGTCTGATGAGGCCGCTTTCAGGAAGGAAGAAGAAGAAGAGGATGAAGATAGTGGTGATAATCATGGTGATCATCATGAGGGTGATAAGGCTGATAGCGATCATCATGAGAATATGGCTGCTGAGGAGGAAGAGGAGAGCTCTGAGGAAGAAAAGTGATATTCAGATGAATTTTGGCATACTATAATTACTATTTTGTGTATAGTGTATTGGATGAGTACAAAATGGCCATTTTTCTGCATCACAGCCACTTTTAATTTCATTGCAGGATACTGCAACATTCTAGTGACTCGCAGATGCTGGCTGAATGAGTAATTATATGTAATATTCCATTCCAATATTTATTTGAGCAAATACAACCAGACACTACATTGGAAGAACCAGGTTTGTCATTTTGAGCTTGGAGGTGGTCACGGAGGCGGTCACGGCGTCAATAGCACAACACTGCCATCGACCCTGTTGATCACTCTCGCTGAGCCTGCACATCCTGCCGCCCCATGCTAGCTGTTCACCCTCTACAGCCGCCCCCGCCAGCAGCAGACGCCTCGCATCGAGCCATTGCGATGCCAGCAGCACCAACCCGCCACCGGCAACCAGTGACGGATCGGTTAGCCTCCTTAGCCATCCCTCCGCCCGCCATGACCGAGGCGCGACCATTTTCCACTATGGCCAGCTCCATTCCCACATCGGCGTCTGGTTCTCGGACCGCTCCATTGACCAGGACGGCGCCAACAGCAGCAACATCGACGCTGGCGACGAGCAGCACAGCAGCAGCTCCAGCTCCACACCCCGATCCACCCTCTGCACTGTCTGCGCCCTCCTCCTCAAACTCTACACCGTCAGAGCCGACTCCGACACCAATAACACCGACAGCTGCACCAGCGCCGTTTGACATACATTCGTATCCTTCGACCGAGCTGCTCCGCCTTCTCGCCTCGCTCCTCACGCAAATCGCATCGACCAACGACAAATTAGCCTCGGCTCCCTCACCAGCACCGTCTTCAGCAAGCCAACACCACGGCGTGATATGGGCCACGTTATTGACGGCGTCGCGGGGCGCCCTGATGAGCCCAACGTCGGCACTGACCTTCCACGCGCGCAACGTCCCCACCATCTCGCTCGAATCCTACCTCCTCCGGATCCTAAAATATTGCCCCACGACGAACGAGGTCTTCCTGAGCCTGCTCGTGTACTTCGATCGCATGTCGAAGCTCGCAGGCGACGCGACCGGGCGCACGTTCGTGATCGACAGCTACAATGTGCATCGCCTCGTCATCGCGGGCGTAACTGTGGCGAGCAAGTTCTTCTCTGATGTGTTTTACACGAACTCGCGGTACGCGAAGGTGCGTCGTGGCAAATTTTACCTCGCAACGCGAGCTGATCCGGCTTGCGTGATAGGTCGGCGGGCTGCCCCAAGCAGAGCTTAATCAATTAGAGCTACAATTTCTCTTATTAAACGACTTCAGATTGGTCATCTCCTCCGAGGAGATGCAGCGCTATGCTGAGCAGCTCATAGTCTTCTCAGAAGGCTCTCTCCCGCCCACTTCCCCCTCCCCCTCCCCATCTCCCTCCCCCTCCCTGGCACCCACATCCCCACCCTCATCTTCGCCCAACGCCAAAACGAACGGCATGCATGCTATGGGCGCTATCGACGCATACGGTGGCTCAGTCGCACCCACGGCGAGCACGAGCGGCACCAAGACGCCCTCCGCCCGGCCACCCGGACCCGCGCGCAACCCATCGGAGGACGACGACGCCGCGTCGGAGGCGGGCACGGAGACCGAGACAGAGGGCGGGTGGACGACGGACGACGAGCCGACGATACGCGCCGGCGGGGCCGCGGACAGGAGCGACTGCGCGAGCCTGTGCAGCACGCAGACGGACGAGGGGGACCGCGACGGGGACGGCTTCTTTGCTGGAGACGAGGGGGACGTGGAGGTTGAAGACAGCGAGGCGCAGACACGGGTGGGCGGCGGGGGCGGGACCCCTGGGGCCCGCGCGGGTGAGCGCACGCCTGAGCAACGAGGAGTGCGGCGGGAAGGCGAGGCGGGTGCAGGCGGCGACTTTGCTATGGCTAGTCCTTAGAACCGCCCGGTCTGCGGTTTGAACTTCTTGTCTGATGTTACATATTGCAATCATGGCATGCTCGTACATTTGCATCATCTCACCATCTGCTAACTTACCGCTTAGTATTCATCGTTACAGTAATGTCGTGAGGCTCGTATATTACAATTAGAATTCTGTACTGCTATTACTATGTTTACTCTGTTGCAACATAGGCGATCTCGTGTGTGCAATCGTATTTTCATTTGTGGAGAGATACCGCGGCGTCGCGGTGAAGCTACGTGGATGGTGATTTTACCCTTGTGGTAAAGCCGGTTTGTAATGTATACACAGCGCATACATGCCGGGGAGATAATCGTGGCTTTAAGAATGTTTATCCGAGAACCGAGGTGCAGTAATCAAGGAAAAATTGAATGTATTTTTAACCACTGCTCCGCTATCCAATGGAGGACGGAGGAGACAAGCCATATCTGCAATGACAGTATAGCAGCGGATCAGCGTTAAGAAGTTAAAACTGTCAACTGTTCAAATGACCCACTTGCCTGCAATCCAAAATCCCATTCCTGTTGACGTTCTCGATGTAAACGCGTGTCCGCTACAGGTCTCTACTACATGCTCCCATGGCCGTAGTTACTCTCCAGCCTAATAGTTTCGCCATGAGGAGATTCAAGGAGCTTTAACAAATGCGTAAATGCTCGCATGCCTTGACATTGCGTCGGCCGGACGTCCCGTCTGAAACATTCATGTCAGACGCGGTCAACGGTACATGGTTTCAAAAGGCTTACCAGTCAGTACGATTGTCAGAGAACGTTGAGAAGCGTGCTACGCCTACAGGTGCACCCATCGCTATCACCATCATTACTGAACGGCCATAGATATCGCTTGCGACATCGACATGCCCCCAATGCCCAGAATCTGCAGTGGAAGGTTTCGCTCAACAATACGAACCCGGCGACCACTGGATCAGAATCAGTGCCACACACCCCATGGTGAGGTTCGCTCTGCCATGCCCGAGGATGGGCTGCGCTAGGCCCACGACAGCCTGTTAATGCGTCGCGACGGCGTGGTCCTGTATGACTAGAATTGACAGTGTTGTGGTATTTGGAACCAGATAATGATGGTAATTCACCTCTGGGCTCCGGCATGTCCAGAAGTGGCCGTGGCGTGCACGAACGTATTCTTCAGCATTACACTGTCTGTCAGCAAATGCGAATGTTCTGAGAAGTCGACGCATTTGCCCTTTCAGACGCCTTGGCAGGAATCCGAGCCAGCGTGGACGAAGGAGATCACTTGCGTTCCCCGACGCAAGATCCATATCATGTCTGCAATACCTTGCACCCAAGACAAGTTTGAATTCTGTGCCCTTTTCGAGCCCAGAGCAGGGCATGACCCGGGTGTCCATATTCCCCGAGACCGGAGCCTGGTGGGCTGTCGATCTCAAAGCGCCAGTCAAGATATAGCCAATCATCCACTTAGAACGAAAAGATAAGCAGAGGTTCGAGGCAGCGCGTGACGTTGTACATGTTCGCTGGCACCGTCTGCCGTGCTTCGAATCGAATGCCGCGCCCGAAGTTTTCCAGTTTGGCAATCGAGTCAGGTCAAAGAAGCTGCGACATTAATGCGCACTATCATCGTATATTCGCCGGAATACGACCTTGGTAGATTGGTAGACATGAAGGACATGGATGGTACGCAGGAGACGCAGAGTGATGTGGCATGAAGCAAGCAGGATCTTGCAAATAGACGCTCGCCCTAATCACTCAAATTGCCCACCAACCTCGGCAGACTACTACTTCGCACACAATTTCCTTTCATCTACATGTCATAGGCAGGGCATGATGGTGCATATGCGGAGCGCATACAATTTTGTCGTAAGCATAGCGGTAGTATAACACAGATCCAGTACAAAGCCCAAGCACTATACATCCTTGACCTTGACCGTACCGCGCAGCAAACCCGTCCTGCGCGCGGCGATGAGACCGACCTTCTGTCCGGGCACGGCGGAGCGCGCGATGGTGGACGCCTTTCCGATGTGCTGGTGGTTTCCTCCTCCGTGGGGATGGTCCACGGGGTTCATCGCCACACCACGTGTGCGGGGCCAGCTGCGCGGGGGAGTCATCAGCACCGACGCAACACGCCACAAAAATTGAGAGTGAAACGCACTTGTAACGCTTGGCCTTGAACTTGTGGAACGCGCGCCCAGCCTTCAGCAGCGGCTTGTCAATCCTCCCGCCCCCAGCCACAATCCCAATCGTCGCGCGCGCCTGCCCGCTGACCGTCTTCTTCGCGCCGCTCGGCAGGCGGATGCGCGTCTTGCCCTCGTCGGGCGAGTGCCCGATGACCGTCGCGTAGTTGCCCGACGTGCGCGCGAGCGCGCCGCGGTCGCCGACCTTCTCCTCGATGTTGCACACGATCGTGCCCTCGGGGCACTGCCCCACGGGGAGCACGTTGCCGACCGCGAGCGCGGCCTTCTTGCCCGCGTACACGAACGCGCCCGTGTGCAGCCCCTCCGTCGCGATGAACGTCTCCTTGCGCAGCTTGTAGCGGTACGGGTCGCGGAACACGATGCGCGCCAGGGGGGCGCCGCTGCGTGCAAAATTCGGTCAGCAAAGGGGGGGAAGGGGGAGGGGGGGGGCGCACCGGCCGGAGTCGTGGATGATCTCCTTGACGATCCCGCGGATGTAGCCGTTGCGCTCGGCGAAGTCGAGCGGGCGCAGCTTCGCGGGGTTCTTGTTCAGATTCGTGTGCGCCTTGAACTGTTACGCGCGGGCGATCGTCAGCGCGCGCCCAGACCCAGAATGCAGAGGAGCGAGAACGTACGATGGCGTGCGAGCGCCTTTGTGCCCTGATGACCCGTCCCATGGTGTATCTGCGCGCGCGTCAGCAAGCGTCCAGTGAAGCGATAACGGGTGCAAGGGAAGGAGACGATAGCGGGTCAGGGAAGGTCATCGGCTGCCCCGGACGCCATCCAGCCTCATCGGGCTCGATTTCGCCCATCCAAAGCCCCAGAGGCGTCCCAGGGCGCGCCCAGAGCAGCGCGATGCCAGAACGGCGGTCGGAGGGGCGGCGTGTACTCACGTAGTATGGTGCTTGACGAAGTCGGTGGGTGCGACGCTTTTGCGAAGATGGGCTGTGGCGGAGGCTATTGATCTCGCGGGGCTTTTGCGAGTTGAACACGATGGAGGTGGCCGATTTGCTGGGGTCTGGACGAGTGTGGGACTTCTTCGCTGTTTCGTGGGTTTAAGGAGGGGTGAGTTGTATATAATGGGTGAAGAAGTAGTTTTTATGGCTGCTCTGGGTTGCTGGCAGCAGATCTCATTGCCATACTGGCGGCGTATTTGAATTAAATTGATAAATTATACCCAAAGGCATGCTGATTCTATCACTCTGAGGTTCTATCATTTAACCAAAAGGTCTGGGAGACCGGTCCAGCATATGAGGCTTTGCACACAGCTTGTTTCGTACACCCTTCTAGCAGAGTGGCGCCACCAACGTATAAACTTTTTCTGAATGCGCTCTTATCCGCCGTGTTACAGCAAGCATAAAACAAGAGTAATACCATCCTTTTAAGTTGTCGCCGAGGGCCCATGGAGTTGCTGTGGAAATGCCATCTTCGCTGGCCACAGCGGGTGCTGCCGGCGGTATCGGCCCTAACGCAGATTATCTCACGTGGCAAGGCAGACATCCAACATCATGAACGCGACCCTCTTATCGCAGCCCAAATCGATCTCAGCCAGCGAAAGCGATTGATTGGCGAATTGGGGGACGGCAGGAGTGGTGCCCAGGCGCGCGGCTGGCCAGCAGGACTGGCGGCACGGGCGGTGGCGGGTACGGACGATTGGCTCTGGGAGTGGCACAGCGTGCGGCCTGTCATCGCGCTGCCCAGCAACGCGCATCCGCTTACCACTGGGTGCTCGTGGGCTGCGCTGGGGCCGGCTTGCCGTGGCTGAGAGATGCCCCGGGGACCTGAGTAATTCAGCGAGCGCCTATCCGTTTCTATGAAATGATCAGGTGCAAAACGTTACTTATGTAGCGAACCTTTAATGCCCCTGTGGAACCACGACGGCGGCGCGCATCGTCGTCGTCTTCTGGCTGCCCAGGATAGACTACGTTCGATCCACCTCCCACTGCAGACTGAATGCCAGGAAGAATGGAGAGCGGGTTGACGCGCAGCCAGGGCCCCGGGACCAAACACGCTCCCCCTCGCGGTCGATTGGGCACATCACCTTCCCCCTCGAAGCCTAGGGCATGTTTCACATCGCTAGCCCGGGTGACAAGGCTTTCTCGTGACGGTATCTGAATGGGGGGGCCAAGGAGCCAATCTGATGAGGCAGCGCCGCTTCGATCCGCATGTGTAGTACTCCCGTCACGCCTGTCCCCTGCTGAGCAGCGTATTTAAATCGCGACCCAGGCGCGCGAGCAGGCCGCGCGGGACCTGGTCCTGGCCCCCACGCACCCCCGACGCCGCGAGCCCGCGCCCCGCAGCGGCGAGGGGGCACGGCCATACTGGGCCCAGGACCCTTTCGCGGTGGCGGGGCAAGAGTCACACGGTATCGCTTTTGTCCTCGCTCAGCTCCCCAGAAGACGCACCCGGCGACCAGCCCACGCTTCTTTAGACGACCGCCGCAGGCCAGAACCCCAGACAGCCCCGCCGGCCCCGAGTCCTCTCGGCGCAGCAAGCCCCCGCGCGGCCCGCACGCCCTCGCCTTGCAGCTGCTACGTCGGCACAGGCTCCCGTCCCGAAACGCATTATGATCCATCTCGATCGCAATCACCACCCAGGCCCGTCGCCCCTGTCCCCGCGCAACAGCAAGGACCTCGCGCTGCCCCAGGATCAGCACGCGCGCCGCGCGCGCCCGCAGCCGCCCGCCCCCGAGCCCGACGACGACGAGCAGCCAGAGGAGACGAGCCCCACGCAGCGCAGCTCGAGCCTCTCGCCCCCGCCCGAGGAGAGCGCAGAGGACGCGCAGGGCGACGAGGACGAGGATGCAAAAGCAGACGACGCGAGTCGGCACTCGTCGCCGCTGTCGCCGCCGCCTGGAGACGACGCTGAGGGGGACGGCGCAGAGCCCGCGGACGGCGACGCGGCAGAGGCGGTGGAGAAAAAGGCAGAAGGAGAGGGGGCGACGGCCCCTGCGCCAAAACCAATACCGTCCCCAAAACCCAACACGGCGCCAGCGACAAACACGAACGCTGTCGCCTCGACCTCCCAGCCCTCTACCCCCGCATCCACATCCGCACCCAAAGAAATAAACTCTCGCCATTCGAGCACCGCAGCCCCGAGCAAGGACAAGGCAGCACGGCTGCTGGAGATGAACGAGGAGCTCTTCAAGTGCGTGGCATTCGACTGCGTTGGAGACTATACTGACGGCCCCACGCAGAGTCTGCATCGAATTTCAAGCACACGGGATACCAATAGACGACCTGAAATTCCAAGAGTGCGTCATACCCCGCATATATGCGTATATGCGCACGACCTAACCCGCCACAGGTACTCTACTCGCGTACAAGCAAACCTGACATGGCTAGCCAGCGCCGCCGACGGCAGCCGCCAAGGGGTGCGTCCACGTTCCACCCCCTCTCCGCCCGCATATACTCACCCTCCGCGCAGAACCCCAGCAACTCCACGCTCCCCATAATGGAGCCGCCCGCGCCGGTCGACTTCATCTCCACGGACCGCCTGCAGCAGCTCTACGCGGACCTGCCCGCGATGTTCGCGCGCGAGGTCGCGCACCGCCAGCAGTACCTCCAGCAGCAGATGAACGGCAAGGCGCCGCCGCCCGCGCCGCCGCCGCTCAACCCGAACGCGGGCCTCAACACGAGCATGAACATGGGCATGCCGAACATGGGCATGCCGAATATGGGCGTGAGCGCGGGCATGGGCATGAACGCGAACATGAAGCGCGAGCGCACGGACGAGCCCGACGCGCCGCACAAGCGCCGCGACACGGGCGAGAGCAAGTCGCCGCCGCTCCCGCCGCCCACCAACGGCGGCGGCGCGCAGTTCCCGATGGCGGGCGGGATCGCGCCGCCGGCGCTGTTCGCGGGCGTGGGCGGCGCGAGCGAGGCGCAGGCGGCGGCGAGCGCGCGCGACCGCGCGCGGCAGGCGCAGATCCAGCAGGCCGTGCGCCAGCAGCAGCAGGCGATGCGCCAGCAGCAGGCGCTGCAGATGCAGGAGCACCAGCAGCAGCAGGGCCAGGCGCGGCAGATGTCGCCGACGCACGCGCAGGCGCAGGCGCAGCAGGGCGGGCAGGGCGGCGGGAGTGGTGCGGGTGCGAATTTGCTGGGGAACATCAACCCCGCGGCGGCGATGCAGGCGTTTGGGCCGCTGGCGATGCAGAATCTGCAGATGCTGCAGACGCCGGGGCATCCGTTCATGCAGTACATGGTCCGCGAGCACCCGCAGTTCATGCAGCTGCAGATGCCGCAGCAGTTAAAGCTGATGCAGCAGGTGCAGGTGAGTCTGGCTCGGCAGGGTTTTGTGCGTGGCGCTGATAGTTATTTAGGCGCAGATTCAGCAGCAGAAGCAGCAGCAGCAACAACAACAAAACCAGCAGCGAGGGGGCATGCCGCCGCAGGGCATGTCGAATAACGGCATGCGCGCGCAGGGCCAGCAGTTCCCCGGCGGCGGCGCGGGCGCGACGCCGCAGCAGCCGCAAAACAACGCGACGTTCCCCATGGGCGGCGCGCAGAGCTCGATGCCCGGCACGCCGAGCAACGCGCAGATGCAGGGCGGGATGAACGGCATGAACTTCGCGAACGTGACGCCGCAGCAGCGCCAGCTGCTCATGATGCAGCAGATGGGGCGCGCGGGGATGGCGGGCGGCGCGGGCGCGATGAACGCGGAGATGTTCGGGCAGATGCAGCAGGCGCAGCAGCACCAGCAGCAGCAGCGCATGTCGCCCGTGACCGCGGGCTCGCCGACGATGCCCATGCCCGGCGGGTTCGGCGCCGGCGACGGGAACGCGTTCCCCGCGCTGCGGTCGAATGCCGCGATACCCGGCATCGCGCGGAGCACGCGCTCGCCGTCGGACGGCGCGGCGTCGCCCATGAGCCCGATGGTGGGGCGCGGGCAGCCGGATATGCGACGCATGGGCGGTGGGGGCGGGGGCGGGATGCCGAATGGGTTCGGGCAGCCGATGCAGGGCTGGCAGCAGAAGAGCCAGCAGGGGATGGGGATGAACATGCAGCCGCCGAACTTTAACGGTATGCAGTCCGGGATGCAATCTGGCATGCAGTCTGGCATGCAGTCGGGTATGCAATCTGGGATGCAGTCCGGGATGCAGTCCGGGATGCAGTCGGGCATGCAATCTGGCATGCAATCTGGCATGCAGTCGGGCATGCAGTCTCCCGTGACGGGCAACACCAACTTTGGCGGAGGACAAAATTGGAACGGGGGCAACCAATACCCCATGTCGGCTCCTTCGCCAGGCTCAGGCGGCGGCTACTCCGGACTCGAGCACGCACAGACACCCCGACAATCCTCGTCAACACCCGCACCGCAAATGTCTCAAGCCGGCAGCCCAGTGCAGCAAATGTCGCCCAATGAATTCGAGATGTTCAATTGGGCACAGTAACCTACCCGATGAGCTGCTACACTACCTACCTACTTATTTGCCTGTTTATTTCCCCTTCGCTTCTGCCTCTCCCGTTCGTCAACTTGCGACTATTCTTACTATGACCTGTTTCTTGTGCGGGCCCTTGATGTCTGTATTACTGTTATACGTGTGCTATATTGTCACGTACGCTTCGCTAATGGAATTACTCTAAGATTCGCTCCCTGTCTTTTCCGATGTAATATGCTGGATTCAGTGGCTGAAATGCCTCATATCGGAGGTGTGCCGAGCAGGCGCTCGGGCCCCAGCGGATCGGCCAGCGTTAACGGGCGCTTGCGGAAAGCTTCTCCTCCACATCCGTCATTATTACCTCAACATTACCTGGTGATCTGATACTTTGCAGGTTTGTGCCGACAGGGTGCCGCGGAGACCTGCTCCAGGTTTCATGAGGCAGCAGACAGCAATGCGCAGCATCGCCAGATCACCCGCCGTACCCTCACGATTGTATCACGGGAGCACTGCCTTGAAGCCCGATTCATAAGTATCCGACGGTGTAACTACCCCTTCAACTTGAAATATTCGCATACACATCCATCTGTCGTCCACCAACACCATGGACTTCCAGCCTGACTCGAAGCACGACTCTTTCCCCCAAGATTCCAAAGATTCCAAAGATTCCAAGCATGATGTGGATTCCAAACACGACCTCCCACCGCCCTCATATGACGCTGCACACGCTGGGCCGAGTAAGCTAATCTCTGAGAAAGACACAGCTTCGTCGTCAAAGACAGGTGCGTCGTGCTGAATATTACCATCGCCCAAATACTTACGATGGTGGCATAGGCGTATGGGGCAATTTCAAGGCGCTCGTCACGCTCACCCAGACCCCTGAGCAACGGTCAGTCGTCGCAACGATGCGTGAAAGTACACTGTTCCTGACGCAATGAATTAGGCAGAAATACATAAAGAAATGCGAGGCAGAAGAGAACAAACGCTGGCCCGACGAGCAGAAGCGCAATATCGCGGCTCGGTACCAGGACATCGTCGGCCTGAAACATCTGGCCACCCAGCGCGATAAGCGGTACCTAAAACGCCTCCGGATGGGCTACTTCGAGCCGATTCCCCTCGCTTGGTCGCAAGACCAGTACGGCCCCCTCACGCGACCATGCTTCACATCGACCTTCTACGACGATCTTGGAGGTGAGATCTCCTGAAGACGCAGTCGTATGTGCCCAAACTGACTCTCCACAGAGGAGCGTCTGTACTGGACTCTGAACCATGCTATCCACGACGGCAAACCTCGCCTGAAATCAATGCCCCGTACCGAAATGGGAGAGGTGATTTTATCTTCTGCGCGCATTCTGCCCCTATTCTGACGCCCTCACAGCTGGCTCTTGCCGCCCAGCGCGCGCGCCGTGCCCAAAGTATTGACACCACATACATTTCCAGAGGGGACGCGTTCCTCGGCAACGAGCTCTACAGGAAGCGCGGCTACACCAAACAGGTGCCCGCGCCGCCCATCCACAAGGTCTTCGCCGAGATGCAGCACCAGGCGCACGAGGGGCAGATCCAGGTCGACACCATGATCCTCCTGGACGTCTCGGCGTCCATGGGCTGGGACCACTACGGCTTCGACCAGCCGCGCCACATCAGTCAGTCATTCAGTCCGTTCCGAATCCTGACGCCCGATTAGTAACATTTCACTTCAGACGTAGTGCACAACATCCTGCGCCGGGCTATCAACCACATGGAGACGCGCGACCAGTTCCCGGACCCGAACGGCCACCGCGGGGTCGAGACGGTCATGTTCAACTCCTCCGCAATGCGGCTCGGGAAGATCGACCACCTCAACTTCGAGCAGCACTGGGCGACCATCCGCGATCGGGTGTACAGTGGTGAGTCGGCCCTTTGGTTGCATTGCGTAACCGTATCCTGACCAGTTATCGAGGCGGTGGGACGTGTGTGATGCGCGGCTGGAACGAATGCAAAAAGCTGCATTTTGAACTGCACGGTGGCGATGGGAATGCGTTCTATGATCCCGTCTTGTAAGTGAATTGCCCTCATATATGCTGAACCGAGCGCTAATTATGCACCGTCTTGCAGTGGCTGGCGTGAGTGTGTTTCAGTGTCTTGACAAGGTCACATGCTCAAAATCTTTGGATTTGCAGAGGCCACTCCAAAAATGCCCAAATTGTCACTCTTGGTCATGCTTGACGGCGAGGCGTCTGACAGTGAGTCTACTCATCACCCTCCACTTGCAAGCATTGATCGAACCGTTCAGTGGACGAGTTCGAACTGGAGTAAGAATTATCTCAGGTCATCGCATGAATGTATCTCATTCAATTTTTCACAGACTTCTTGGCGAGACTTGGTGCTACACGACCATTGTGCTGATAGGTGAGTATCCTGATGCGAGGAAGAGTGTTTTTGTCTGACCTTGCCACAGGACAAGAGGACTGCCCGAATCATCACCGGCACGCAAACGAATTGGACCGTATCTCGCAAGCAAACGACCATATACAATTCTGTACGTCTTCCAACCTTGTGCCCTTTTTATTTTTATTTTTATTAAATTTGATTGCAGATGACTGCCACGGGCGCATCTGCGAGCGACTTGTGGTCCACGACGTTCTGCAGCGCGTTTATGCGGAGAACGCTCCCGACAAGAACGAGATCTTAAATCCTCTGTGAGTGCTTGATTGCGCGAGATTTTCTTCCCTACTAATTCGCTGCTAATACGTGACTTCAGATACGATTTGCCGCCTCCTCCTTACTCCCAGAAGTAGAAGGAGTGTAACAGACACTATGCAATGCTTCCCGCGATACCTCTTCTTTGTCTCCTCTAGTTGAGTTCATATGGACTGTTCTTTTTGTACATCTAAAACTGCGCAGGGTACGTTTTCGTGCTTATCCTCATTGTACTTGTACTCGATCTATGTTAGTGACTACATACCCTCCATCTGTAATTACATTGGAGTTACATTGGCTGTGGCTGCCGCGGATTTTACCGGTAGTGCTAAGGTACAGGCACAGCCAGGCACAACTCGGCACGGACCGGCCCAGCAATGAGCCGCCCCATTTTTAAAAACTCGCCGCGCCTCTCGGAATCTTATCTTCTCTCCCTCTCTTTCGCGACATGGATTCTAAAGTCAACCTCGAAGAAACCGCCAACGGCATGAATCAAGACGAAATTCAGATGGTAAACAAGAGACAAGAAGTTGGGACAGGGAGAGACCTCCGCAGGGACAAATGAGGCTGCTTGTGCCATATAATCGGTAACGTCGATTTATAGTGGAAAAACTGGAATGGCTGCGGGTATCCTCGCTTGTGAATTCGGCAGCGCTCGCTTCCTAGGAGTCGTGGACAGACTCCTGGGTCGACTGAGCCTGTTGGAAACGCAGCGAGGGTTGAGATCATACCGCTTGAACCTGAACAGCGCTCATACCTGCGTAGGGAAGCCCCCAGTGTCACTTCCACTTTTTATAAGCTCCCCGTGGGGGAGCTGCGACAGAAATACTGACCTGTTATTAGCAAAATTTAGGTGTTAAGCCGGTGCGAATATTAATTAGAGTTATATCATAGTGAATGTCTAGTTGCTAACGCCTCTCATTACAGCAATTGCACCGCACATGGCATCTCGTCGAGAGCTTCGCGGCTAGCTTTGTCGCTCTGAATTTTATTGGAGGTGTTCGTTCGGCAATCTTCCTGGGCCTGACCGCTGGAGGTCCTGCAGCCATATGGTATGCGCGTTTGCACTTGTCAATCAACTATTCACGATTTACGTTTCTGCGCAGGTCTTCGTACATCGTGACTATCATTTTCATGATGATCACAGCCTTTGTTCTCGCAGAGATCTGCTCGGCTCTGCCACTTAGTGGATCGATTTATATCTGGGCTGCTGAGAGCGCAGGCCCCAAGTATGCACGGTTTTTCGGCTTCCTGGTTGCCTGGTGGTCATGCACCGCTTGGATGACTTTCACGGCTAGCAACTGCCAGGTATTTGATTTTACTATCATCTCACCCACGCGTGCTTATTAGGTTGTCAGGCAACTGCGAACTATATCGTCTCTCAAATGGCCGTCTGGGATGTTTATTTCCCCGGAGGCGTTGGAAATGACAATATCAAGTGGCGTGCTCTCATCTGGGCTGTCTCCGAAGGACTTCTTATCCTCTCAGTCGCTATCAACTATCTCCCGCCGAAAATGTACTCTGGAATCTTCAAGTTTGGCGTCTTTATCATGATGTTGGATTTCTTCCTTTGCCTCATTTGGCTGCCTATCGGCGTCCACAACACATACGGCTTCCGCTCAGCGGCTGATGTTTTTACATCCACTTGTAAGCAAGGGAGTAGACTTCTTTTTACAACTGCTCATCGTCGCTTGCAGATAACGGCACCGGAGCTTCACCTGGGTGGAACTGGATCCTGTCATTGTGAGCTGACTCTCCCTTTGGCGCTCGTCGATTATTGACATGATTCACAGCTTGTTTACTGCTGGTACAATGACGGGTTTCGATGCCTCCGGACACATTGCTGAGGAAACGCAGAATGCCAGGTTAGCTACCCATATTATCACGAATACTGCAATCTGACTGTTTTGCAGCGTTACAGCAGGCAAAGGCATACTGACGAGTGCTTTTGCCACTGGTATCTTAGGATTCATCACGGCGATCCTGTTCCTGTTTTGCACCCCCGATCTGGAAACATTCTTCGCTCTGGGCGCACCCCAGCCATTCGTGCAGGTTTATGCCTTGGCTCTTGGGAAAGGCGCTAGCATCTTCATGACTGTTATTGCAGTGATAGGCCTCATCCTTGTAAGTCGCGATATCGCATCGCTGATTCGTATGGCTGCTCACAAATACGTACAGAACACAAGTGTTGCTATCGTAGCCTCCTCCAGGCTTATCTTCGCGGTAGCCCGTGACGGCGTTCTCCCGGGATCCAAATGGATAGGCCATGTCAACTCAGATGGCCAGCCTAAAAATGCGGTCACCGTTATCTACATATTCGGCGCCCTCCTCCTTTGCACCATCCTGCCCAGCCAAGTGGCGTTCACGTCGCTAGTGTCCGCTGGTGCCGTGCCTACCATCGCTGCTTATGGGCTCATCCCATTGCTCCGTCTGGTTTTCACTCCGAATGAATTCAAGTCCTCTCATTTCCACTTGGGAAAACTCGCGAAGCCTTTCTATGTTTGCGCTGTCCTCTTCAACGGGCTAATCTTCGCGGTATGAATCTCAGTCATTGATATACCATGTCTAGTTCTCATCGTGTTCTACAGGTCATGATCTCGCCGTTCTATTTCCCTGTCGATGCCGAGAGCTTCAACTTCGTGAGCTTCCACGTTCTGTTGACATAGCTTATCATTTACCGTCATTGCAGGCCGTCGTTATATTTGGAGCGATTACCATCTTCGCGATTATATCTTACTGGTTCACCCCGGCCGACAAGTGGCTCCGCCGTGAACAAGTTCTGCAGCAGCTGAAAGCTACTCACGATGCGGAAGGTTCGGGGGCCGCCTCGTCTGCACACGAAGAGTAGTATGACCCGACAAATACGCCAAGACGTCCAAAGCGACGGTCACCAAACAATTTCTTTTGCCTTCTCTACCTTTTTGCTCCAAATATTCACCCAGTCTTCATATACGTTTGCATTAGTTGATGTGCTTCTCATAAAATATACACGCATGCTCTAGACTTCTAATAAGGCTCTAGGCCTAGCAACCCTTGACAAGCCCCCTCCACATCGACGATCTGGCGTACAGTGTTAGTGAAGAACAGTGCAGTGTGCCAACATACGTACCTCCTTCGGCGCGTTGACGCTGAGCACGGTAGCGTGCTCTTTGCCGATAAGTACATCATCCTGCATGGCGCCGAAGATATGTCAGAGGCTTTTTCTTCTTCTTTTGAAATCAAAGTCAAAAGCTAACCTCAATCCGAATGCCCATGTCGTGGAAATGGCTTGGGAAATTAGTCGAAGGAGGGACATAGATGCCCGGCTCAATCGTGATGACCATGCCCTCCTTCAGCCTATCGAGTGTTCGTGGTCAGAGAACAAGTAATCGTGAGGGCGGAAGTCACTCACTCTCCGCTCCTATCAAAATGGCTGGACTCGTGCAGATCAATGCCGATCGGGTGGCTCAAGAAATGGGGGTAGAGCACCCGTTCCAGGTCGCCCGTCTGCAGCCCGAACCCGATCTGGTTCAGCTCGCGCTTCAGGAGCTGGCAGCTCTTGCGATGGAGCTCGTGCATCGATTGCCCTGCCGCCTCTGTGCACAGCATGCAGAGCTCCTTTTGTGCAGAGAGGACGGCAGCGTAGAGATCTGCCTGTGCGGGCGTGAATTTGCCATTCGCGGGATATGTGCGAGCTACATATGATTAGATCTACTGACAGCACAGTTTACTGCGCCCACTCACTGATATCAGAGGCATAGCCGCTATTGGGGATATCGTTAGGCACTTTATTCAATGGGAGAAATCGCTTTTGAACTCACTTATATTCGCATCCCGCGTCAATGAGAACCATCTCGCCGTCTTGTATTATGTGATTATTGGATGTATAGTGTATTACTCGGGCATTGGCTCTGCATGGAAAATCAGATATGCTTGTTATGATGAGAGTTGGAGATAGGACTGGTTGCTTACCCAGACGCGACGACGGGCACATAAGCTGGTCGCTGCGACCCAGCCAATGAACAGATGTACTCAAAATGAGCAGCTACGGCTGATTCCGAAAGACCGGGTCTAGTGAAGCGCATAGTCTGCAGTGGTGCTCAGCATCTGACTAGCTTTGCCAAGTTGTGGATGTAGGAAGAGGTACTGACCTTGGCGTGTGCCGTCCCGCTGATATCAGCAGCAGCTCGCATGATATTTTGCTCCCACACGCTTTTGATCGCCCTGAGGCCCGCAACTTCTGGAGCCAGAGCTTTCCGCTTGGTGCTGGATAGAGCCTCCAGGATGCTGTCATAGTCCGTTCGCGAATAGGAATCTGCAAGGTATTTTAGGACCGACTTTGGCCGGGCACGGGGGCCCCTCTTTGTTGCAGAGGCAGGCAAATCGACGTAGACATGCGAAGAGAGAGAGGTGGTGGCCTTCAAGTATGAGGCAAAGTTGTTTATGGAAATGGCAGCATGGGCTTTGAATATGCTGGCAGTTTCTTGTAGCGGTGTCCTGCACGGGGCTTGGTAATTACCAACCGAAAGAGGCATTGGGATTGTCGCGACTTACCTTGCGCCATCCCATTGCGCCTTGTGGACATCCGTACCGCTGGAAAATAGTGTCATCTTGTATCCCTGTGACGATGAGTTCTTCTCTGCAAGTTTCAATTATCACGATTAGCGCGGAATAGAATGGCTATCAGGTAGCATACACACCGAGTATCACAGCAGAATCCGGCTCCTCGAACCCTGTGAGGTACCAAAAGTCGGATGCCTGACGATACTTGTAACTTCAATCTAGCTCAGCTCTCAGTTCCAAGTTGATCGAGGTGTCACCTACAAGATGTCTTCGGGGATGAGTTTAGTATACCATCTGGTTTAAAAACACGGCAGCGACTCACTATTGCTCATGTACTTTATGGGGGCTGCCACGGCGACAACCACACTATCATTAGGCAGACTATCCATCAAAGCCTTTCGTCGCCTCTCATACTCCTGAGCAGGAATACCAGGATTAAGTTCGCTTTGCTGCACTAAGGAAATGTCGTTCAGTCACCATGAATGATCTCGCCCTAATGTACGCGACTGACCTAAGTGTGGGTGCGACCGGGACAGTGGTTGGCCGTACAGTGATGGTTTCACTGGCGCGGGCACTGCAGTGGCAAAGTGGCGTTGCGAGCGCGATAGCTTTGTTCGAGCATAATTGCGCGCGACTAGCAAGGAGCGAAGGGACATAGATATGTGAGAGCGAAGTGGACGTCGTTGAAAACAAACGCGCCGCTGGCGTCGATCACTTCCATGAAATCGGGACCGACAGGTCCGAGGGCCCCATATGGACCCACACGCGGGAGTAAACCGTTCCCGGGGCGGTGGCTCAACAATCTTGAACTGTCTTTTGCACAGCAGTTTGGCTCCTTAAATCACACCCTGTCGAGGTATCGAAGAGGGGTATATGCATTGTTGTTACATCAAGGTTTGAGTACACTACGATATGAACTTGTCGACGTAGAGCTCCATGGCATAGTATTGAGCTCGAAAGTACTGGTATCATTGAATTCGCCTTGGTCCGTTGAAGATCTCCTCCAATTTAACCTTTTGAAAATACTTCATTCAGCAGTGCTATAAATATCACGAGGAAATGATGACGTACATTGCGAGCAATGAGTTTGCGTAGACTGTATCACATAATTCAGCAGAGGTCGATACTATAACCACTTGCCGATAGAGCACACCTTTCGAAAACGCCACATACGTTCCCATGTAATAGAGGGTAGTGGGCATCAATCCAAGCTATAAGATATTCAGGAGAATGCACATACACGCGGTGAAGCTCTTACCAATAACACCATGGCCGCAGATCCAACCCTGTTGACACATTCAGCAAATTGAAGTAGAAAGTACAGCAATCGTCAAGACTTGCATGGTAATCAAACCAGTGTTGACGCCATAAGCCATGAGCTTAGAAATCAGAGCATCGCCACTGCAGAGTTGATTGTGTCAGGATGGGTTTACCAGTATTGAACAAGATATAATTACCTACGAACGCCGACACGAGCGCGCCCAAGCGTCACTATGAGCATGATTGTAGACCACGCGTCGCTAATCGTAATCAAGCCGACGGACGTGAGCATGAGCCACTGCATGCCGCGAGGAGTCAGCAAGGCTGTCGACGATGAAAAACGAACACCAACCTCATGGTGGATTGCCACATCTCCCCATTTGGCATCACCATAGCTAAAATGCGAGACAAATCAGGGTTTCGTGAAATAAGTGGTCACACGATACACGCACTTCGTAGCGAGCCAAGCTTATCACCCCAATATCAATGATTTGTGTACTCGAATTTTATCGAAGAGCCTCACCTAGCGAGAAGCCTAGCGAGATTGCCGTCGTGTCAGTGCGTGCGATAAGTGCGGTCATCGGCTGTTGGCTTACATCCATCAATGCCAAGCAGTGAAAGCTGTTTGGTAGGGTTGTCTCAGTTTAAGTTATGATGAGCCTAGTGTCGAAGCGGCCGGCTCACTCACCATGCCGAATGCCATTGGAGTGCGCCAGGAGTATTTGTTCACTCAAATGCTAGATGGTAAGACACGAATAGTGGATAAATCAAAGTACTCACGTGTCCATATGCGCATAATCCAGAGGCTGCAAAAAATCAGGTCAGATAAGGCGCATCTCTGAAATAGACAGATATATACTATTGTGTTAGCAAGATGACCATTGCCTGCAAAGGGGATGGATTAATACTATGGTATAGCATGGAAAAGGTTGGCGTACTGCTGGGATCATTTGCAACTTTGGGGATCGTAATCGAGTCAGTCTTCAGAGAAGGTTGAGGAATATGGGGCTATGAGGCGTACCATGGTCATCCTATCCCCATGACACCGCGGATATGAATTAGGAATGAGCATATTGGGGATAATGGTCGACTCACCAACTGGGTTTTACGGACATGCGAAGATCACCTCGATGTGCTATCGTGTAGAACCACGCAGCATGTCCGACCATGATAAATTGAACCGTCTCGAGAAACCTGCAGTTTCCACCATCAATGTCTGCTCCTTTGCAATATGGGTGAATGAAGATTACCATATGGCAAAAACCTTCAGAGAGATCAGGGTATGTCTGAGGTAGAAATTAATGCACGGCTTACCAGAGCCCGTAATGTAAGAGTATCTTTGGTATACCGGAGTAGATATGTCACAGTTTGGCAGCAGACGATGCCATAGAGCCTTCAGTTCACGTCGATTAGGCTACTCGAAGATTGACGTCGACGTAGATGGCGCTCACCCAGCAGAGATAATTACACCTATAAGCAAGGCTCCGAGGGTCTCGCGGAGTGCCAGACTCATGAAGCGGGTAAAGAGGCTGACCAGTAAGAGACACAATTACTGGTATCACTGACCGTCCAACAGTAGATTTCAAGTTACAGGGCTGCATCCTGTGGGAAGTGAATTTGATATGGTGACAGCATGCGGTCCGCTGAGTCCCGACGACCTGCAGGCAACTGAGCGGCCTCTATCCGATCATTGATCGAATCCTTTTCTGTCTGTCTTTGGCGAGCCGAATTCGCGGCTGAATTCCGGGTTACGCATTTGCGTGTCACTCGAGCGGGTAGCGCGAGATCGCGCAATGCTTAAAATATTAAGCACAGCGCTCTGCTGCTTTTTCAACATTATGAGGGCTGTGACCAGTACACATCCATCGAAGTTTAGATTTCGGAAGGGCGACCACTGGCAGGGTGATAGAAGCAAGCCACCCTGAGCAACTTGGAGAGACTGTGAGATAGAGCCTGGTAGAGCCGGATTTCAACCGGATTTCACTTACATATTGCGGTCTCTTGCGGTGGGCATGACGGTCACTCTAAGTATGAAACAAGTTACAACTGCCATTGAACTGGTGCTTTCCTGACAAAGCGGTTACCACCTCAGTGCATTGACTTGATTGAGTCGCTGCACATGGCGCATTGAGGCGAAGGCCTGGCTGCATATGAAATTACTTAGTAACATATAGCTTAGCAATAGTGTCTGGTTCGGTGTCTCGAGTGACTGGTGCTGCAACACAGTCAATATTAAGCCAGAAGTGAACACAGGTCTACACCTCGTTAGCTAATACAAGCGAGTCCGATATGTGTTCGTGCTCGTCAAGCCAGTCACGTTCGTCGTCGCCGAGTGCAGGGAGAGGACACAGTTCGCGAATGCAGCCAAGAGAGCGAGATCTTTTAAGAGGCCAAGCGAGATTATGCTTATGTGCAGGAAAGTACGGATCCTATAAGCTGCATGATTAGTTGATAAATTGAAGATTTACTACAGTGACTTGCGGGTCGATTGCGGATGAGAATGTACAGATGGTCCTTCGCGTACCCAATGTTTTGCTGATTGGGCAGCTCTTGTTCCTACAGAATCTATCGGTGAATACGAACAAACTTGATTTTCTGCAACTGACCTCCTCCCAAGAAATCCAGTCTCTGGTCCTCACTTCCTCCACGAAAATGCAAGCAAGATCCTCGGCATGCGCGATGAATTCCAATGCCTTTTGCTTCCTTTGTCTCTCCTGTTCCTTATCGAGATAACGGTGCCAGCGTTTCCAGGTGCAGTAATCTTCATCTTCGAAGACAGGGGGAACAGTTCCTTGACGTATAACGGCCCATGATTCGCGACTCTGAGCAGTTTGAGCCCTGATTAGTCACCGACGAAGACCCAAATGGTATACCTTGGAGTGCTCGCCGCCAGATAGTGGATCCGTACTCTCAGAGCCTCGTCGATCTCGCTTGCTCAGCTCGATTGTGTAGTCTAGGCCATACCATTCGTTGTCAGAGAGGGCATTCTCGTCTATAGTTTCGTCTAGATTGAAAGCTGTTGCTTCATTGCCACTAACGTCGGGGATGAGAGATTCATACGGCTTGAATCTGATCAATTCAACATGAATGAGGTGGACGGGCAGAAACCTACGATGGGTCGTGCTGGTTTCTTCCCTTCTTTGATACCCTCTAAATGAGAGAGGTGCCTTCGGTGCGTGACATACCTATCCTCTTGAATGCATAAACCCGGATATGCTGACTTGGATTCTTTTTGTGCCTCTGTGTCTTGGTGACGGTCTTGCAAAGGTGGTTGGTCCTGAAATCGATACTGATAGCGACCAGATTCTTCATACTCGGAGAATGCCGCCGGCGATAGCAGGAGACCATGGAAAGAATCAGGAGTCAGAGGCGGGGTAAATGTAGTCGATGTGGGCGAATAAGCATGAGAGAAAGCAGAGCGTGGAGAGTATGCAGTTGGAGAATGAGTGCGAGAGTCTCCCGATTCGATACGGGTATGTCGAGTTGGTATCGTGAGATTCGTAAGAAGACGTTTCACATCGGAGAACATGTGCACGGTGGCACCGTTGGGGGCACCACCCATATCAAGAAAGCTTGGGTTCGATTTGTGAGTGCGTATATGCGTGGATGATTCGATACTTGAGTGATTGCGGTACATGTCGTTGACAGAGAGTCCAGAGCTAAAGCGAGAAGACGAGCGGCGAGAGATACCCATGGGATGTATGCTAATGTGTTCTGATTGATCACATTCTTGACTCTCCGGAGTTTGAGAAAACAGTGACTTGAGGCGGGAGACGAGGGAAGGAGATGTTTCGGATTTGCTTGACTGACTGACACTATTGAGATGACCGTCGCTGGTCGGAAGAGGAGGCAGATTTCCAATATGATATTTTCTAATCGGGTCATGCACGTCGTGATTCATGTTGATAATCCAGTAATGACTTGAGGAGCAGAACGAAAGAGACCGAATGGCTCAAGGTGGTGGTGGGAAGAGGAGAGTATTTATTGTTCATGTGACGCGCGCCAACGCGTTTGTGGCGAGAGCGCTCTGGCTCTATGGTCTAGCACAAACCAGCCTGCACATACAGAGCTACAAGAACCTTAATAAATAGTTGAATGGGGAGTGTAGATTACTGATACAATTATGCGAGTTCCATGAAGCTACCTCATCCGATGATCCTATACACCGTCACGTCCGCTCGCTCAAGAAAGCCTCCAATTCATCATCTAGATCTTGCTGGCTCTTTTTGGGTCTTTCCGCTGTTCTCTCCTTCCTTTCCCTTCCTCCACGACCGCGATTTTCCCTGGGGGCATGCTCTCGGCTTCGTCCATTATACGGTCGCGTTCCAAGAGTGGACTCCCTGTCGCGGACGCGTCGCGGCAGACGCGCGGTGATGCGAGAAGACAAGTCCACAGGAAGATCACGCGTCCGCTCAAGTAATGTCCTGCCGTCATTTGCAATTTGGTCGGAGTACATCCTCGAAGGTGGTGAAGCAGGAGCCTCCGGCTCTGGGTCGTCAGCCAGGAAGTTATCCAGTTCATCATCAAGCTGCTGCGCTGTCAGGCCATCCTCCCGCTCATCTCTCCTCCGCCTCTTTGTCGGTGCTTCTCCCCCAATCTCCTTACCCGCGGTTTCCCCATACTTCTTGTAGAAATCGCTCTCCTTCTTTGCCCCCTTCTTCTTGACATCGTCAATTCTCGCCCGTCTCATTTTGATAACTCCCTTCAGTCCCTCTCCTGTCCCAAGTGTGGCATTTATTCGCTGTTCAGGGGGCCACACCGCAACGGGAATGGGCTTCGCAGTGATGAGGGACTCCTCGTCAGGTTCTTCTTCCGCGGACTTTTGTAGGCAAAGCTGCGCCGCTCGTGCAGCCGCCTTGGACTCGAAGACGAACACACAAGTATTGTCTGACACCCACTCTAGCCCAAGCGGTTTGGCATCAAAGTGGGTAGCATACGCAAAAAGACGGGCAGTGGGAAGTTGCGATATGGGGGAGCCGGTGAATAGCAGCGCATTCGAGCGCATTGTTGGGTCTGTGGGGTGCGGGGTATGAGATGATGTTTGCCAACATATTGAACGATGCACGCACCTTCGTCCATCTCTGCATCACCATCCTCATCTAATGTGGCATCCTCTGCATCCTCGCTATCGTGTTTCCGCTTCGAATATAGCATCAATACTGTCCAACTCCCTGCATTCCTCTCAGCAGGCGCACCTTGGCCCCCTTCGCTATAGACGAATCCTCTAGCAAATAGACTTTATTCTTGCCAATACGCTCCGCCAGCGAAGGAAGCTGCTCCTCGTATGGAACGTCGTCATAGTTTAGTGTTTCTGAAAGCTCCTCTGAGATGACGGGGGTGTCCGCTGCAATATCCATTGGTGCTGCTGCGTGGTTCAAGTAAGAGATCGAGACTGTTCGGAACCTATTGTGCTTGTCTTTGCCAAATTTTGTGACTTTGTACGCTCGTCCTATATTATGGCATCCGACACTGAAGCACCTGTGGTCAACAAGAACAAGAGACATAGAAAGGAGAAGCGTGAGCTCCAATCAATCATATTGGCTATCTATGTTACTGAGATGTCCGCAAATCAGCCTGGGACACGGATGACATCGACCAGTGAGTATTCTATTCCGCTCGATTATTTCAGTCACTTATCTGGCACAGTGTAAGGTTTTTAATATCGTAGTATCGCGTGTATCTGACCCCATGGCAGTGGAAGATCGATCCTTTCCAGGCTGAGGATAACAAAGGTGGAACTTTCACCGAGGAGTCTTCTTTCGCTACCCTGTTTCCCAAGTACCGCGAAAAGTACCTTCGAGAGGTATGGAGTGCGGTGACCCGCGCTCTCGACACACATGTATGTGATCATATTCGTTTACATCTGACCGGCCATGTCACCAACTCCACCGATCACACAGGGCATAGCATGCACCCTTGATCTCATTCACGGTTCTATGTCTGTGCGCACGACGCGAAAAACCTTCGACCCCTATATTATTTTGAAGGCCCGAGATCTCGTCAAGCTGCTTGCCCGTGGGGTGGCGATCACGCAAGCGGTCAAGATTCTTGACGATGCTATGGCGTGTGATATCATCAAAATTGGGAGTTTGGTACGAAACAAAGAGCGATTTGTGAAGCGACGACAGAGAATTATTGGGCCAGATGGAAGCACGCTCAAGGTGCGCTTGTATATCTATATCGTGGTCTATTGAAACTAACCGTGTGCGCTTGCCTTGACTAGGCAATTGAACTTCTGACGCAATGCTATGTATTGGTACAAGGGAATACAGTCAGTGTGATGGGGCCATATAAGTCTCTGAAAGAAGTTCGACGGATAGTCCTCGACTGCATGAAAAATATACATCCTATTTACCGCATAAAGGTGCGCCATGCCCGCCTTCCATCCTTGCCTGTCTCTAACATGTCCTGCCAGGAACTCATGATCCGCCGTGAACTGGCGAAAGACCCCAAATTAGCAACCGAGTCTTGGGATCGCTTCCTCCCACAATTCCGCAAACGTCACCTCACAACATCCGAAAAGACCGCCAAGAAGAACGAGAAATTCGAGGCGAAGGTAGACGCGCGCAAGGCAGCTGGCGGGGAGGACGCCGAAACGTCAGGTCCAACGAAGACAGAAAAGCCTGCGAAGAAGATATATACCCCGTTCCCTCCGGCGCAGCTCCCTCGGAAGGTCGACCTGCAGCTCGAGTCTGGAGAATACTTTCTCAAGGCGCACGAGAAGGAAGCGAAAGAGAACGAACGCAGAAAACAAAAGGTAAATTCATTTGGAATAAACCACTCCTTTTGAAACTGACATCCATGCTTTTAGCAAACGGAAACGACTGCAAAGAGACGCGCAGAACGAGCCGAAGCTTTCGTGGCGCCGGAGGAAGAAGCAGCGCCTACAGTCGCAGAAAAGCGGAAGCGGAAGCGTTCAAAAGACGATGTAGAGGATGTAACTCCTGTCGAAGAGGGCACGAAGAAAAAGAAAAAGAAGAAATCAAAGGCTGTGGAGGAGGCAGAGGATTCATCTTAATTGTATGGTTCATACGCAATATTTTATACACTTGATAGCGCGCATAATAGCTGGGAACTTCAAAGTTGCGCGAGCCAGCCAGAAGATCTCGATGGGCAGCATGTACAATGGACAATATTACACATTTGTTGGATATAAATCGTAGCGATGCGGGTGGTTATAATCGCAGCAAGAGTCCCACGATAAAACGACAGTAGTTTGAGTGAAAGCAGCAGAAATAGCAGATACAACCGGAAGCTTAGAAGAGGTCTTCTAGAGTCATTTGTTTCACGATGTCCTAAACGAACGATGAGCGTCGTTTTCTCTTTCATCAAGGACAAAAGACTCACCGTGTTAGAGACCATGTTAGCAAACTCCTCAAAGCTCAGTTTTCCATCGCCGTCGTGATCTCCCTCCATTATTGTCTTGTCGACTATTTGCTGCAATTGTTGATCCTGGACGGGCGTTAATGCGGCGCATCTTATGATAACGGGAGATACGTACCTTCAAGTTGTTGCCCACCATCATCTTTAGGACCAAGAACAGCTCTCCATTTGATATGAATCCATCTCGATCCACGTCGTAAACCTTGAATGCGACTGGATTCACCTTCAGCATAGTCTTTCCAACCAGACATCCCAGACACTCACATCGTAATTTTTCTTCTCGTCCACCTCGACTACTGAAAGCGCTCAAGCCTCCAACAAACTCCTGGAAGTCCACAGTTCCTCCACCACTGTACAGCGAAGTCAGTGCGGCTCCACGATGCGGATGGTGACGCAAGTACATACTCTTCGTCGAAGATGGCGATCATCCGTGATGACAGAGGATTCGTCGCTATTTGTGGTATTTGGAGGAACTCTTCCCGATCTATAGAGCCTGAACCATCACTATTCAAGACATCAGTTCGGAGAAGTCATTGGAAATGCACACGACTCGCCTGTCAAGCTTCATGAACCGCTTCTTCAGTCGTTCCAACTCAGACGCCGTGACTGACCAAACAACTCAACATCCAGTATGATCGTAGGGTCCCATGAAAGAACTCACAGTTGGACTTCTTCTGCATGTCCTCCATAAATTGGGAAGCTGAGCATAATATAATACCATTAATGGCCCAAGGTTGCACGACTCATGACGAAGCTACGAACGTGTTTGACCCATGATGAATCAGATCTATGGATTCAGCGGTTCAACGAGTATTTTGTTGGGGAAGTAATGGGGTTCAGAGCCGGCTTGTAAGAGATGTGAGAACCCTAGGATCCTGGCGGTACAAAAGTGAGGCACTTGGAGATTAAGTCGCCCGAATATGGCCCGAGTACCCCTGAGCGCTGGTTCTTCTCTTTCGGTCACTCAACATATCCTCAGTGAAGGGCAAAGGGCAACAGACAGGGAACAAAGCGTCTATGTGGCGGTCCAGTTCTGTGCTTGTACATGGTAAAGCTGGTACAGGCGGAACCATCCTAAAATACCCGTCGGTTCCATCAAGAATTTCTACCCAGCGCCTTTGGTGGGACTTGCACCGCCTCGTCATAAATTCTGGCCCATTCCCAAAGTCTGGCGTTCGGTCATATCATGATGGCCCAACCCGCATTTCTGAGCGAAAACTAAAAGCTTTCAGAGAGCTCGTGTCTTCTGACGCGCAGCGACAAACTATCTACGCGTTGTCCACGGCCCCGGGGAAGGCCGGTGTGGCCGTGGTTCGAATCTCTGGGCCCGACGCGCTGGACGCGTGGAAGGCTATGGTACAGCCGTATTCTCCCAAGAAAAGCCAGAAGGCTCACCCTGAACCCTGGAAACTGGAACGCTGTCGCGTCATAGACCCTAATACTGGCGGCGTGCTGGATGATGGACTAGCGGTCTTTTTCAAAGGACCCAAATCATTCACCACGCAGGATGTCTTAGAATTGCACATCCACTCTGGTCGCGCGATCATATCATCTGTGCTCGCTTCTCTCTCGAGGCTACCATTCTGTCGCCCTGCTGAGGCGGGAGAGTTCACCCGACGCGCATTTGAGGGCGGAAGACTGGACTTGACTCAGGTTGAAGGTCTCAAAGATCTTATCAATGCTGAGACAGACAGCCAGCGTCGAATTGCGCTACAGACCGCAGGGGTATGTGTGCTTTTGTTTATCGATCCATCGTCATCGCATAGCTTAAAATTATCAGGGTGCTGCGAGAGCGCGTTTTGAGGAGCTCCGAGCATCCATCATCAAATGCCTCGCCATGATAGAAGCTATTATTGATTTTGGGGAAGGCGAAGACATCGAGGAAGGCGTATACGAGCAAGGTTGATGACCCACCTCTTGCCACCATGAGAAAATAGACTCAACCAATGCCATTAATATAGCACGCGAGCGTGTCGAGAAATTGCACGCTACTATCACACACCATCTCTCAGACAATCGCCGCGGCGAAATTCTTCGCTCGGGCATCCGCCTCGCCATCTTCGGCCCACCCAACGCCGGGAAGAGCACACTGCTCAACTTCCTTGGTGCGGCTCTAGTCATATCCTGATTATAACGGACAAAATGCATGCTCACATACGCACAGCACAAAGAGAGGCGGCGATTGTGACCGCTATCCCTGGCACAACGCGGGATATCCTAGAGCTGTCTCTAGATATCGGTGGCCTTCCGGTCATTGTTGCTGACACTGCCGGCCTGCGCCACACAGATGACCTCGTCGAGAGCATCGGCGTCGAAAGGGCCCGGGTCGCGTTCGTTCATTTGTCTTGCCATATACTCGTTGCGCATGCTGATATTTTATCTCCACCGTAGAGTCCAAGAATCCGACGTCTCGCTATGCGTGCTGTCGCTCCCCGACGTCGTGCACCACACAGAGCACGGGCCAGAAATCCAGATCCCCACGTCTCTCGAGCCGCTCATTACGCCAAAGACGCTCTTCCTCCTCAACAAAGCCGACATTTCGAGACTCGACACCCTGCCGGTGCATCACACGGGTGCCAAGACGTGGGTGACGAGCCTGAACACGGGCGATGGCACCGAGCAGTTCCTCGACGACTTTGCTGCAACCCTCCGTGAACGGTGCGTAGCCCGCAAATTATGCCTTTTCGATTTAATTGATATCCAATGCCAATTGGCTGCAGATATGAATATTCTGACGACCACTCGCACGACACCCCGCTCATAACGCATGCCCGCCACCGCACGCACCTCGAGTCGGCGCTGCGGTTCCTCGACGCATTCCTCGATACTCGTAAGTACCTTGATTCCTCGTGTCGACCTCGGTGGAGGGTCTAATGGTTTCTTGCATCCAATCAAGCCGCAGACGACGTGGTCCTCGCCGCAGAGGAACTGCGCTACGCCGCGCAGGCTATAGGGAAGGTTTCGGGACGCGTCGACGTGGAGGATGTGCTTGATTCGGTTTTCCGGGATTTTTGCATTGGGAAATGAAACTGAGGGCCCAGAAATGCGCGGGACGCTATATATACTCCATAATGCAGATCAGACGTATATCTCGTCTTGTCTAATCATATTTGCGGATTTACCTTGCGCTTATCACCAGGGTGAACAGGTTGGGATACGATGCGATCACTGTGATCAATGATTTCAAATTCACCTTTTCGACCTGAGCCGGATCCACAGTGTATATATTCACCAATCCAGGTCTATTTCATAAATAATATATGAAGACGCACTGCAGGACAAAGACCAACGAAAAACCGCAAAGAAAGAGTATTGAAGCGCTAGAAATAGTACATCTAAAAATTACAAAGTCGAGGGACGCTGCGATAACATAATTGTGACACGGTACAGGATGCAAAGACAGTAAATAGACAGGCGAGATGGGATTCAGATGATAAGGCACGAAGTGCCAAGCGGTGGATCATCATGGGGTGGTTTTGCGGAGCAGGTCAGAGTCACGGGTTGATCGTTATGCTACCGGGCATGACGTCCAAGGAAGACAGGTGTATGGATGTCATATATGTACTATGGTGGTATGAGGGAGGCGAGTGAGGGGGGGTATCGGCATGAGGTACAGCGGGCTAGCAACATGCTAGCAGTTCATGGCTTGGCCATAAACATGTTGGAGAAATGGAGAGTGTTGCGCCGGTCGGCCCGCCTGAGCAAAGACGGAGTTTGCGGGTTGCGGATTTTGCAAGGCCTGTAGCTGTGCCATGTAAAACGGATCTGTGGACGTGAACATCGACGCCGAGGGCGATTCGCCGTACACCGGTGCTCGCGGGTCTACTTGTTGCAGGTATGAAGGCACGGGCACCGGCGACGAGGGCGTGACGAGGTCCTCCACCATCGCTTCGTCCTCGTCCGTCTCGTCCATATCGCCCCACGTGCCGTTCTCGGAGATGCTATTGGTCCGCGATCGCTGCGGGGTCGTAATGCTTCGATGGGAGCGGCGCGTGTCGCCTATCTGCCCAAAGCTGAGGGTCGACGACCGGCTGCGCGTCGTAGGCGTGTTGCACGGCTGCATCTCGCCCGAGGCTCGTCGGGAAGGCTGGATCTGAATCTGTTGCGCGAAGAGCGTCTGCGCGAGCTGGCTCTGCGCGATAAGATGCGGTCAATTTCTCGAAGCTTTCTGTCGGTCGTTACGGAGGCTATTAGTTACCTGGAGGGTAGCGAGGTCCATCGCTTCCTGGCCGATATGGCTGCCTGAGAGCGAGGAGACAAGGTCGTCTACTGAGAAGCTCATGGTTTAAAAGTGCAATGTGGTGTTGATTGTGGTGGTAGGTGGGAAGGGGCCAGGGGCGGCGATCTGAATTGGAAGAGGAATGCCAGGTAGCGCGCTGCACTGCTTGCACCGATTAGGAAACACATGATACCAAGGCTCGGTTCAAAACACCCGGAGTACCCCGATGCGTTCTCATCATGATGCCTGTCATTTATGCATTCAATTCAAGTCAACTGTTTAATACGCTCAAGCGCCCACAAGGTCACCATGAATCCAAATGCAAAAATGGTGCAAGCTCGATGCGAGCGAAGCCATTCAAAGAGAGAAAGCATCATTCACACCTCGTCACAAACTACGGACTTCACGGGTAAACACGCTCCAAGGGGTAGTAATGCAAGCCATACACTGCAGTCCAATTTGCTTTTTTGCCGTCTTGCCCCTGCCAATCATCACAACCCTCCACGCGATGCACTCCTTTGCGATCCGCGATGCGACCGGCCCGAGTCAGCTCTAACTGGGTATACTTCCGTGATAAGATAAGATTAAAATGGGTGGCGCCATAGGAACAGCCATGCTGTGGCCGCGAGCTGGATATCCTTGCAAGGAGGCCTGATATAGCTTAATATTCGCATGAAACAATTGAAACAATTGGATAGATCTTGCACCGTGCCGGCGGGGAGGCTTTCCCCTATCGGTGTGAGAGCAATGTGCGCACAAGAGCTTGACTGTTGACAATGTCAACTCTTGACACCCACCGCCGGGAAGAGCCTCGATCGTCCATCACACCCGCCCCGGACCGTGCATCTGCATAACATACGCAGCCCGCCGTAAGCCCGCAAAGACGTGTAGAAAAAGTACGTACCGCGGCGAAATCAAACTGGCCACACGTACGGGCTGCTTTTTGGGATGCAGGTCGTAATCGATCCTATTGCTGCTTCCGGATTGGACGGGTGCGGGCTGCTGTCAGTCAATGTCGTCAGTCGTGACCCCGAAGATCCTGCGTTGCCGGGCAAGTGATCAGTGCGGTGTTAGGCATAGAAATGACGCAGTGTGTGTGTAGGACAGAGATTTGAATGGACAAGCTAGATGCACCGCGCTGACGTTCAGGGCTCTAAAGCCATGCATATGGAATCGGTGCATAATGATACTGATAGTACACGGTCGAGACCCAACTGTAAGAATGGACAGTTCACAACAGCTTGACATACGTCGCGGGGAAGAGCCCCGATCGTCCATCAACTTCGCCAGTCCACCTGCATTCCGACGTCAGTACTAAAGCCATAAGCCCGCAGAGCCAGAGAGCGCACCAATCGTCCGACGTTCGCTCGGTGACCAATAGCCTCTGCCCCACAGCCAGCGGCAAATCCCCGGATTCCTGTGGGCGGCAGTCCGGTTCATGAGAAAACACGCATTTATTCCGGAGAATCGGGCACGCACCCCGCTCGCATATTCGTACAGCGCCTCTGCCCACTCGCCCTGCGCTTCAGGTTCCTCTTCCGGCTCGGGCTGCGGGGGTGGCGCGGCAGGCCCGCGCCTGACCGGCGGGGGGGCGAATGTGTTCACTTTCTTCGATTCGAATGCAGGGGGGATGTGCACGGGTGGCGCGGCGGCTGCGTTAGCGGTGGAAGAACCCCGCAGCGAGTCGCCGAATCGCTGGTCGCAAGCCGGGTATCAACTCAGTGTTGAAGTGCTCGCGGTGCGGGAAATACTGCACGTACCTTGACCGGCACCAGCCCCAATCTGCCGGCAGGACTCTCCTGACCATCGCTGGACGTCTTCCGAGGTGGAGCAGGTGGCGGGCTTTTGCTGAACGAAGACATGGCGGCTGCGCCGAACCGGCTAGCAGCGTTGTTCATCTCGGGGTTGTGTGCCTAGTAAACAAGTAGATATTTAGAGATGGTCCTCATGGTGAACACGGTGCACTCACCACTGCACCATAGGGACTGTTCTTCGGCACTCCATGCTTTAGCCCCGCAGAGAACAGCTTCGATGTTGCTTCTGGATTTGACGCGAGCGCTCTTCCTACGGCGGACGCAGCGTCGCTTCCTGGGCTGCCTCCAGCACCCCCCGACGATCCTGCGATCGCAGGTAAGATGTTAGGGCGAGATTGGAAGTATCTACATCAAGCGATCGCTCGATCAATCCCTTATTGAGTGCAAACAGTGAGATAGACTGAACTCGTCGAGGAGACCAAAGAACGCCTCTTTCTCGTGAGGCCCGAGGCTAGCAAACACCATGATCGGAGACCTCGAACGGCGGAATAAACTTGGGATGAATTGACGTTGACGTACCCGTGCTGCAATTGGATCGGACCTGATCGGACTTGAGATTACTCTATACTGGAAATAGGGGCGTTCAAGTTGGTGGCATCCCAAACACCACAAGTTACATGTTGACGACAATATAATAGAATACGCGGTGAAGAATAGGGCATGAGAGACTTGCTTGATATTTGACCCGTCCTACTGCCTATTCGCTGTAGGGAGGGGGAGGCAAATCATACCTGCAATGGAACATTAGCAATGTGAAATATCGCACAGAGTAGCTATAATCCTTACATTGGATTCATAATCTCTCGCCTATCGGGTGCATTCTCGGCGTAAACACGCTGCAGCACATCGTGCACCACCAGTCTCTCGCAGATGCGGCCATGGCAATCATCTGCAAGAAACCTTCAGATCGCATGAAAGAGGCATAATTAATACAACACCCACAGAACTGGATATGGTCGTTGGCTTGAGAAATACGCTCTAGTTCGATGGCATGGCGGTGGTGATTCGGGCAGTCCTCTTGTCCTAGGGAAGGGGTAAAATACTAAAGAGTTATGATATCTTGAAAAACTTACCTATCAACACGATGGTGGTGTAACACCAAGTCTCGCCGAGAAGTCTGAGGAAGTGAAACTGTCAAAGAGAATATAATTCGCTGATTCAACGAGGACGCACTCAAGCTCGAACTCATCCACTGGGAAAACCACGTTCAAGTATTGTATGCAGCAGAGAAAAGCGAGTACTGACTGTCAGAAGCTTCCCCATCAAGCAGCACCAGCAACGACAATTTTGGCATTCTCGAGGTCGCCTCTGGGAAGTTCAAGCGAAGTAAGCACATAATCTGGTGATGGTTCCGGCGAGTACGTACGCCATCCACTGTACCAGTGCGTGAGAAACCATTAGGTTAATACATCACGGAGGATGCACTCACTAGACCTTATCGTAGTACGCATTCCCGTTACCTCCATGTGTTTCAAAGTGGAGGGCCTTGCACTGTAGCCAGCCACTCATGACGCAGGTGCCTCCGCCTACGCATTGCAGGTATTATAAGTTGTACTGGTGGCAAAAGTCAAAGATATAACTCACCGGAGTAAACCTTATGCTGGATTTTGCCCCACTGGCTCTCAAAATTTGATGGGCCAATCTTCCCCAGTCGCTCAGCGGTGGTGTTGAATATGACGGTTTCAACCCCGCGATGGCCTTGCGGATCAGGATATCGGTCCCTGATTTCCATGTCTGTGGTTATATCAGCAAGAATGCAGAGTGATTTCGGCGTGAAACGAACGATTGACGGCTCTGCGAAGGATATTGTGAACTACGTCTGCCCATGAAGCGTGATTAGATTTCATTCAACAAATACCATTGAAACCTTACCGATATGGCGAGGTTGATCAAAACCGTCATGATCCCATCCCATTGACGAGGAGCCGTCCAGGAGGACCATAGTATCGACTTGGACCTTCCCTTCGTGCACATTGTGCTGCATTTCGTAGACTGCTCTGTGGACGGGGATCGCAGGAACTTGTCTCGTATAACCCTTCTGCTTATACCGCCGATTTCCCTGGAAAGCGTCACCGTCAGAGATATATGACATATCTATGGTTTGAGCACGCCGTCCACGTCTTGCCGCCAAGAGCAGCTGCACCAAATATTTTAGTAGATCTCCCTAGCCGGCAGAACTCGAGAATACCTCTTGCGCCTCAGTCCGCGGCATCGATTTGAGGCGAGGCTTGCCGTCGTGCACAGCGTGATTCAAAGTCCAATACAAACGTTCCTCTACAGAATGCCTTATTAGCTCAATAACAACAGCACGTCCATTCGGCCTTACCTGCACCATCTTCATATTTACCTATTCCAAAGCCGGCGCAAGGCTGAACGAGGGGATTACGACCATACATGTCTTGGGACCAGGCGAGAGGAATGGGTTCAAAGTAGCCCATCGAGAGGCGTTTCAAATAACGCTTATCGCGCGAGATGGCCAAATGCTGCAGGCCTACAGCAGCCTGGTATCTTACTGCGATCTCGCGCTCCTGTGCAGTAGGCCAGCGCCTGTTTTCTTCCTCTTCGCATTTCTGGATATATTGATTTCTGACTCACGCATCTTAGCACATATACCATAGAGAAACCTGGTAACTGACCGGTGCTCGGGGCTCTGTGAAAGGGTAACAAGGGCTTTGATATTTCCCCATAGATGTCCGTGACCTGAGCATGACTTTTGAACAAACGCTTGATGATATTGTTAGCAAGACGTACCTTTCTTAGATGAGTCGGTCTTCCCAGAGGCCGTCCCGTCATAGTGTGCAGGGATATCTGGCTCAGACCCAGAGTCCATGTCATGGTTGTAGGCCAAGACTATGTCGTGCTTCGAATCCATGTCGTGTTTATTGTCTCGGTATAGATCTTTCTGGTTATGCCCAGCCCATTGGTCTTGCCTTGAGTCCACGGTGTGAGGGATCCCTAGCTGCAGGTCCTGCTTATGATCCCAATGACCTTGCTTTGCAACGGCGGCATGCTTGTCACTTCCGTGCAGGCCCTCCGGCTGATAGTCCCATTGACGTGGCTGGGAGTCCATGGCACAAGCAACTGCAGTACAAGGGAAATGAGTAGTTAACGTCCAAGGGGTCGTCGAGGTGGCATAGTTGATATAGTGTTCTTAAGGTTCGAGGCAGTGTTTGATGGTGTGCCTGTCCCGGGTAGTCGGTTCTGAAAAATGATAGAAACTTATGCAGTTTGCGAGTGGCGTTGAAGAATTGAACACTAGAGGACTCAGGAGATGAATACGTTGTCAAGACCGATGGTTTGGGAATGAACTTCTAAATAGACGCTCAGCGACCTCGGCTGTCCATTCTGTCCATTTACTAAGGTCTTTGGACACGTGGATAGCTTGATTGCAGGGCCTGGAAAATATAGAAGCTCCACAGGGCGCATTTAGGTCAGATTTTGCCAGGATGGTGCAGAACAGCCTGGGCAATAGAGAGTACATAGTGGCTGACTGGACGCAAGATTCAGACCTTTCGTTACAGGTCTAGTGAAGAATTTGGACTGCGCCATGTTGCCGATGAGAAAAAATTGAATAAAAACAGCCTCTGAAACGACGGTCTTTCGTTTATGAAGTGGCTGGTGCTATGCGTGAAGATTTAGTTGGAGCGCAGGCTCGAATAGCGATCATAGGTCAGGTGATGGCGATCTCTTTATGGACGCGACTCGCGAGGAGCCTTTGCGAAGAGTTTATAACAGGAAGCAACCGATTTCAAGTGAATTTGCTAGCAGTTCCAATGAGGTAAGATAGATAAGCTAGCCTGAGCAGAAAGCAGATTGTGGCAGTCTCTAAGATGATGCTGGTTGTAAAGAGAGGGATGTTGCCACCTTTTAGGGATTGCCATAGAAATCGCGTGGCTCGTTCTGCTCTAACACACTGTAACTGGTCGCGGTGAGTCCGGCTGCTTGCTTCCGTCGCTTCGAAGCCTTTCCTCTGGGGCTCTGCAAATCTACACGGCCGTCACGCCTAAATATCCAAGAGGATCTCATAGACGATGGCGGAGGCAGGGGATGGCAACATCAAAGTCGTAGTGCGATGCAGACCTCTCAATAGTCGCGGTGAGCACGAACGCGTCCTGGTGCTAATTTGCACGAAACTGACTATGTTTAATAGAGCTGGCTCGCGGGGCTAAACCCCTTATTCGTATGGAGGGTAATCAGACTCTCATCGATCCACCGGAAATGGGATCAACGCAGGACGCCAAGCGTGCAACGGAGCGCAAGACCATGGCATTCAGTTTTGACAAGAGTTACTGGTCTGCTGGGCCCAGGGACGAGCCGCAATATTGTTCGCAACAAACTCTGTATGATGATTTAGGGAAGGAATTGTTGGACCATGGGTTTAATGGTTTTAACGCGTGTATTTTGGCTTGTGAGTAGCCCGGTCTTAACTCCCAACCTCGTTGTGTTAACTTTTGCTCTGTAAGATGGACAAACAGGTAGGCTTATTCTATGAACGCGCGGGTTGTATATTGACAGACTGGGCTGGCAAGGATCGGGCAAGTCGTACAGGTGAGTAATATCGACACTCGATCGGCACATGTTCATGGTGCTAATATATTCATCATAGTATGATGGGATGTGCGTATTGTACCGCATCGTTAAAAATATTCATCTGACATCCTACTAGATGGCGCGGACAAGGGAATCATACCCTTGACATGCTCCGAGCTGTTTGTACGCGTCGAGGACAAGATGGCGAGAGACCCCAACCTCAGCTTCACTGTAGAAGTATCGTATATCGAAGTGAGCGAGCTCAATCAGGCAGCATAACTACTACTAACTACTCATAGATTTATAACGAGAAAGTGCGTGATTTGTTGAATCCCAAGAACACGGGAAACTTGCGTGTTCGGGAGCATCCCAGCTTGGGCCCATATGTGGAAGATCTATCGAAGCTGGTCGTGAACAGCTATCACGAGATGATGACTCTCATGGACGAGGGAAACAAGGCGCGAACGGTTGCGGCAACGAACATGAACGAGACGTGAGTCAGATTGACAAAGTGAAACTTACCAAATACTTATGCGCATCTAGGTCTTCACGTTCCCATGCTGTCTTCACTTTGCTCTTGACGATGAAGAAACACGATGTCAGTACCAATCTGGACACCGAGAAAGTGTCGCGCATCAGGTATGTAGCAGAGCCATACCAGTAGAGCATCAGTGATCGAATGGTTCAGTCTCGTCGATCTTGCTGGATCTGAGCGAGCAAATTCCACAGGCGCCACAGGACAGCGGTTGAAGGAAGGTGCCAATATCAACAAGTCTCTTACTACGCTGGGGAAAGTTATTTCTGCTCTGGCTACGGCGAGCTCGCACGACCCGAAGAAGAGCAAGAAAGGCGGGAAATCGCCCGAAGACTTCATTCCTTATCGCGACTCCGTGCGTTTTTCTGGACTCCACTTCATGCCCTAATTTACATTCATGAAACAGGTTTTGACATGGCTGCTAAAAGATAGTTTGGGAGGCAACTCTAAAACCGCGATGATAGCGGCTATCGCGCCCGCCGATTATGAGGAGACGTTGAGTACTCTGCGTTATGCAGATCAGGCGAAGAAGATCAAGAACAAAGCTATCGTCAACGAGGACCCCAATGCCAAACTTGTCCGGGAGCTTAAGGAGGAACTGGAAGTGCTCAGAGGTATGTATATATCTCAATGACGGTCAACTCCACACTAATGAACCCTTCAGCCCGAGTGTCTGGCGGCACCAGCGAAGATGTCTATGACCCTCAAGTTCCGCCAGAAAAGCAAAAGGTCACATACAAGGCGAAGGATGGAACTATCAAGACAGTCACCAAAGCGGAACTTCAGGATCAGATGGAGACCAGCGAGAAATTGATGCAAAGTTTGAATGAAACTTGGGAAGAAAAGATGCAACGAACCCAAGAGGTGCAGAAAGAACGTGAGAAGGCACTAGAGGAGTTAGGTATCACCGTAGAGAAGGATTTGGTTGGAGTTCATACACCTAAGAAGGTTCGTTGCACACTGGTCCAAATTCCCTACCTCATGCTTACCTGCCTCACGTAGATGCCTCATCTGGTCAATTTGGTATGTCGCTCTGTATATTTCGCCTATGAAATAATCTCAAAAATCTCCCTTTCACTAGAATGAAGGTTCGTTCGCAATTATAGATATATGCTTACTCAATAGCTGAGCATCCATTTTAGATCCTCTCATGAGCGAATGCCTGATCTATCAACTCAAGATGGGGACCACGACGGTGCGAAGCAAGATTTCGTGTGCTTTGTTTAGTGTTTTTGATATCGCTTGATCTGTAGGTTGGTAAACTCGACAGCGATCAGCCTGCGGCAATCCGTCTTAGTGGCGATAAGATCCTGGATAGCCATTGTTACTTCGAAAACGTTGATGGGAAGGTCACCTTGCACGCCATGCCAGAAAGCGTAACAGTGAGTAGTTGCATTGCTGCCATGCGCCTTTTCGTGCTAATCAGCCTTTACGCAGTTCTTAAATGGAAAGCAAATATCACCCGGCCAGGTAAGTGTGATGCGAAGTCTGTTTTGGTATGTTCCTTATGACAAAACTGCTAGGCTTATAAATTGCGGTCTGGTTTTCGTATCATTCTTGGTGAGCATAATGGTCTTACCTATTCACTACTCCGCTTACCTTTTGCAGGGGACAACCATGTTTTCCGGTTTAACAATCCTGAGGAAGTACGAAAACAAAGAGATCGAGCAGCAACCAGGTCAAGCATGCACATCAGCGTCTCTGCTGCGGATTTGGAAGCTGGGGATGGCGTACCAGAATCTACTGTTTCGTCTGAAGAAGATGAAGCTGATGTAGATTGGACATTTGCCAAGCGAGAAGCAGCGTTCACTCGCCTCGGATTAGACCCTGCGTTGGACAATCTACCCGATGAAGATCTCAACAAGCTTTTCGACAAGATCACCAAGGTCAAGACAATGCGAGGGCACGTTGGGCCGAAGTCCAGACCGGAGAGTAGTCTCAGTCATGTCGATGACATTTGGAGTGAATCAGGGCGGCCTTTTTCAAGCGATGCTACCACTGATGACTCCAGTTGGGATAACGTTCAAAGTCGAGGAAGCCCGTTGGTTGATGACTCACTGAAAGATGTCCAACACCAGCTCGAATCTCGTCTACAAGCTATCACAGAGTCTTCTACGGAGGCGGAAGACTTGAAGGTAGAGAAAGAGCACATGCAACACCAACTCAAGCTGGTTCAAACACAAATGCGCCGCATGATAGACGCTCGTGCACGCGGAGAAGTGGATATGGAAGAGTCTCAATTTGAGCCGGTCATCTACTCAGCACGTCAATTAAGACTTATACGCAAAGTCCTTGACAAGTGGAGGGCACATCGCGCATTTTCTATGGCTGAGTTGGTGCTTTCTAGCGCAGTACTCATCAAGGAGGCCAACATCGTCAGGTGTGTTGATTTCTTGCATTTCCTTACACATTTTATTGAACGAAAGGTAGTAAGGAATTAGGGAAAGAAGTTTCATATAACTTTACCATCGCATCAGGAGGTTCTTTGGCCGCGCCATCATCTGCCGTTGGCACTATTGCAGGCCTGGATGAGTTTGGCGATGTGGCTGATCCCGTGCTCGCTTCATCAACCCAACCGTCTGTTGCAGTGAAAGTCTTGGACAGACGCCACAATGCGATATATCCGTGGTCGCTGGACCGACTTCAGGCGCAATTAACTCGGATGCGCAATTTGACAACGTACATCGACCGCCCATCATATACTCAGCATTTCTCCTCGGACGAGCCATTTTATAACATTCCTCCTCCCGAGTACTCCTTCATCGGAAATGCTCTAATATCACTGGCCCCACTTTCCCGTCGTTTGTCCTCCACATCCACTGTGCCCATATTCTGCAGATATACTGCCGAAGCGATCGGCTCATGCCGAGTTGATATCAAGGTCGTCAGCGTCGTGTCCTCTAGCAAGCATGCCAATGGTTCCTCAGCCTCCACCCGTGCTTCGTCGCCAGTGCCAGGCACGATTCCTAGTGGCAGCAAGCTCAGCTTCTTCCTCACTGTTGACTCTGTCAAAGGTCTTTCTTCTCACGAGTTCTCTGCGGTGCATCTCCAAGTCCGATTGTCCTCTTTTGTCGGCCCTGCAATTGCAGCAGAGGAAGTCTATCCCTCGAATGCAGTGGACATAGACGCCTCCGTGCTATCAGATGTCAAATTTCGGCGCAGTTTTTCTATCGTTGCATCTGCAAAAACTCTTGTTCATTTACGGAACGGTTACGCACCCATAGAGTTCTTCGCAGCGGTCAAACCCACATATCTCGACCGTTTAGAACACTGGGACGAGTTACGGGATCAGAAAGCCATCACGCCCTCTGCGGCTTCATCCTCAACCTCTGATGGGCCACCGGCCACGCTCCCACTTATGCGGCGTTCAGAAACCGACTTTGTTGTGGAGCAAAGCCACGACGTGGTCGCCTGGTTGCAGGTGTGCGAGCTAGGCCCAGACGGTCAATATGTTCCCGTGCCTGTCATATCACAGGGGGCCGTAGACCCTGGGGCCTTTTCTCTCCATCAAGGTCTTCAACGACGCATCGTGCTATCACTTTCCTCGAACTCAGGACAACAACTTCCTTGGCTCGAGTTCACAAAAATGCGCCTAGGCAACGTCCGCCTGCTCGACCCCAAGGGCCGCGTGCACGAATCCACATCCAAGGCCCTCGTCACGCTCCCACTACAAAAGGACCAAACCCTCGAGTTCAAGCCCGACGGCACGGGTACCCTGCGTGCCGAGGCGTTGTGGGACTCCAGCGTGCACGACTCGCTGCTTCTGAACCGGGTGACCGCAGCCAACCAGCGTGTGCTGCTGCAAGTCATGTGGTTTGTGGCTGTTGATATTTGTGTAGAACCGGTGCAATTCTCGATGGATATGGCGATCACGATGCAAATGCGCGATGCGCGGCCACCCGCGCGGTTCATGAATCTCTTTGGGTCGACGAGGATTCTGACGAAGACGAGCACAGTTTTCAATGTGCGCCTATCGCCCCCACTGACGCGGTCACCAAAGGATCTTTGGCGGCTCGACACGGCAGAGAAGTACGTTCGTGGTGAGGAGGCACTTGGAGTGTGGAAACCGCGAGGCATATCTGTGGTGGAAGATTATTCGCGACTAGTGTCCACGGAGAGACGGGCGGCGGATGTGCAAGCCGTCCGAGTCATTCTTGCAAACACAATCACACGCCCTTTTCAAGCCGACTCAATGGTCTGGGGGGCAGATGCGCTATTGCAGAAGTCGGTGGAGCTGTGGCAGAAGCAATTCGGCCACCGTGGCGAGGTACGCTGATTGGTGATGCTTTACTGCCAGTCACGGATTGACAATGATGTTTCAGATTGTACTCAGCCAGGAGCCGCAAGACAGTGAGACATCCTCTTACACGAGCAAAGGCATCCACACTCCGTATGAGATCCCAGAAGGCCTAAAATTGATTTCCAACACAAAGCTGGTAGGCCGAAGGTGGGGTTTTCACTATGGAATTTTGGGCGCGCGACTGACGATATCACAGCGATGCGCCGACCAAGAAGGGCCATCTTATGATCCTGACAGATGCAAACAACAACGTCTGGGAAAAGCGTTGGTTTGTTCTCCGAAGGTAACACTCACTGCTGTAGTTCGGGAACTGAAACTGATGCCTATGCATACAGACCGTATCTCCACATGTACGCCCGTTCCAGCGAACTTGAGGAAGTCGGTGTCATTAGCCTCGACGGCGTGAACGTCGAGAGCGACCCACAAAAGGAGATGCTACTCGGGGTATGCCCACCTCCCTCCTGGCGTGTTCAGTATGATGCTCACACTATTTGTTCCAGCAACGCTTCTCCTTCACGCTCTTTACATCTGCCAACTCACACGCGCTTGCAGCTCCGAACGCTAAGGAGTTGCAGTCATGGACAACGAAGCTCGATCCTACACGCATAATCTCATAGCTTATATTTCGGGCTCGTTAATACATACCTCTTCTCTTTTTCGCTCTTTCTCTCCTGATCATTCCTCGAATATTCTCTTATATCCGGATTACTATCATATTACCTACCGTATCTATTCATGCAAGATATTTGTATCTCTTTTGTGGATTCGTCATTATACATACCAGTCGGAAATAGAAGCGATGTTTCGAACGTTTTGCTTTGACGAGTGCGCATCCTGGCGCATATAATTGCATTATTAGGATTGAGCGAATAGTAAGGTACTTCTAGCGGTTTCCAGGAGCGCCTGCGACAGGCTGCTGTGGACATGCACGCGTTCGAGTGACTGGATTTCTGAATATTCCATTCTTATATTCCTATTTGCTCGCAATGGCCATGTAAGTGTGGCGATGATGGTGGCAGCAGGTGCAGCGACCATTTGCTTTGCACTGGCCACTAAGATGAACAAGCGATCATGGACACTATAATAAATCGAAATCGTCGAGCTGAAAGAAAGCAATCAACTCCGGCTCTGCATATGCTTGCGGGAATTCTCACCTCGTCGTTGTAAGACATGATGGTTCGCTTGAGCTTAGACGTGTCCACCCATGTCACAAAGTCCTCCATATGCCTACACGAGGTTAGGTGGGAGTGACGACATTGATCGAGCAACTTACCTCGTAACAAGAAACGCCGGATCAGTGACGGCGTCGGGACCAACTCGGACGTGGCCCTGCTCAATGAACTTCACAGCCTGCATCAAGGCGTGGGTTAATAAAAGCGAACACCACGCCGAGCCTCATGCACGCACCGCGCTGACGGTCTCCGCCATCTTTGACATGCACATGAAAACCGCCAGTCTTCTCCGGCAAAAGGCAGCAACGGTAAGCTTGTTGTCCACGTCACTGAGCTTCGCCGAAGTGTTTAGCACGCCCATGTCGTACAGCTTGGACAATAGCTGGTCCTCCATGCGTGATCGGAAGGGGTCCTGGGCGGGGAGAAGAGATAATCGGTGCGCAAACGATCGGAGCGAGCCGCAAAGCTTGTTGTATCTAGTAAACCGGTGTAAACGACGAGAAGAGCATTGATATCCAGAAGGGCGTACTTGTGATAGTCTTCCCGATCCTGGATGTGGTACCGGCGCATCACTTTTATCTCCCGCAGATTCGCATCTTGCTTCCACTGAGGAAGGTGGTTAGGAGTGATCGGGAGAATTGATTGGCATAAAAAACACACATTGAGAAAGTCGACTTTCTTGAGGAGCTTTTGTTCGTGGTGCTTGAATTGCCTGACCATTGGTGGACGACAAAGGAAAACCTGGACTGCTCAAACAACAAATAATAGGTGCCGACTTCGCTGCTCACACGCTCCCAATAACGCTCCCGCCTTTCCCTTTGTGAGCACAACTTCGAGGCCATTCATCCTGCCCAGCTCGTTGTTGTCCTCAGTGCACTCATCGACACTGTTGACAACAGCCGACGCTATCAGCCGTCGCCTCTCGACTCAGCAGCCTTTCTTAGGTCTACTGTCGCTGTGACGATCAACAGACTGTTTATTGACACGAACCTCTCCTCGGGCATTTTTGGTGCTTAGCAGACATGTCGACCACACAGTCTCAAATGCACCCTGGCCCACCCGGCGCCTTCAATTTCAACCCCACGCCTACCCTCACCCAGATGAACTTGCGCCAGGACGGGATGCGGCAATCTGGTGTCTCACACCTTCCCCCAGGCCCTATGAACGGACAACAGCATTTCATGCAAAACCGACAACAGGCAGAGCAGATGGGCCAGCCCCCTATGGCCATGCTCTCAAACAACGGTGCCACCAGTAATTTGCCTATGAACATGCTCGGGGGCGGGCAGCCGCCTGCGGCGGACCGTCAGCGATTGCAAGCTATGCAAGTTGCTCAACATCAACGGCAGGCCAGCCTTTTGCAGCAGGCACAAAATGCGCAGAGCTTGACTCCGGGAGGCGCGTCGGGACAGCCTATGGCAGGACTAGGCAATAATCAGTTCGCCCCAGCGTTCACAAACATGCTGCAGCAACCGCCGATGGGCGCCCAGACGCTTCGTCGCGTACAGTCGCAACCACAACAGATGAACCAGGCAATGGGACACATGCAGGTGCCTGGGAACGGTCCACTTGGGCAGCAGGGGGGGATGTCGATGCCTATGGGGATGGGCGCTGGGAATATCATGCCAGCTCAAATGCGTCAGCAGATGGGTATGCAAGCGCGGGGGCCGGCGGATATGGCGATGAGGCAACACGGGAACCCTGCGATGGGGCAGGATTTGCAGCGGAGGGACTCGCAGTCGCAAATCATGGCGAGTCTATCGCAACCACCTGGCATATCACAACCCCACCAACCGACTGTTCCTTCCAACGGCTTTCCCGGACACACGCAACATACTATGTCTCCATCCCCACGGCTCGGGCCTGGTTCACAGCCTCAAACGCCAGCCGCTGTTAACATGGCGAATCCAGGGCAAGGCCAACCAGGCATGAGAGCCTCCCAAGGCGAATTGTTCAGCTTTCCTGGTCAGCAATTTCCGCAAGTACCACCTGGGAATGTCGGCCGCGTGAACCCCCCTTTTCCTTTCGTTCCCTCCTCGTCGCCATCGAACCATGGCGACATGCCGCTCATGAGCACACCTGCACATAATCGCTCTGGTGGATATCAAATGACCCCTGCCCAGCAGCTGCAGCAAAATGGCAGCGAAAATTTTGGAAGTAGCCACTTCGGCATGCCTCCACCGAACGTAGCCAATGTGCCCCCACGACCCCCTTCCAATCTCTCTGGCACCCCCGGCCCGCAACACCAGCCGATACACCACGCCTCGCCTGGTGACCACATGTCTCCGCAGCGACAGCAGTCGCAGCCACCCCGCCCACCATCTCAGTCAGGTACACCGCGCAACCCACAGCCGCAGCTGCCGCCCACCGCGGGACGGGCAGGGCCGCCCATGATCCAACCTCAATCTGCCTCAGGCCATCCGCTACCGATTGCCCCACGACCACCACAACCTGTGCCCCCAATCGCTGGTCCATCGGGGTTGACAGCGGCGCCTTTAATGGGGGCCGAAGGGCAGCCTGGCTCCGGTCCTGCACGACCTACGAATGCGGCAAATACCTATCCATTAGGTCTCGGTCAAGGGTTAACACGGCTGCTTCAATTCAGCGGCATATTGGCAGGCGAGAACAAGCAGCGACTCTCGCTTGCGTATTGGGATGCATTAGTGAAGGAGTATTTTGCCAACAATGCAGTTATGAAATTTACATTATGGAGAGACAACCAGCGTAATGAAGCGAAGCCATTTGGTTAGTCTCGTTTTATCTACATATCACGATATCGACTAAACTCATTCCGTAGATATCGGCGTCCCGATCCTGCCGCGCTTTTTTCTTGTGACGGCTCAATCAGGCGTCAAGTCAATGTCCCTCTCACTAGACGGCGCGCGCGAGCGGTTAATCTCACAGAACCATGCCGTAGTCGAATGCGTGACCGCTGCCTGGACATACAAATACACGAATGGTTACACCGTGACATTGCGTGGGCCCCTGACCGCGCATATCATCCTCGTGCCGAATACTGCCCGTAATCAGCCAGGTGTCCAGTCTTCCACACCATTCACCCTCAAGTTCGACACGCTCGACTTTGGCGCGAACTTTCATGACAAGTCAATATCGCTCGAGTCGATTATGGGGTTGCGGAATCCGGAGTCCTCGCCGCCGAAGACGCCGCATCAGCGGAATGTACCTACGCCGAATTCGAATAGCGGCCCCCCATCTATAGATGATGATAAAAAGTGGGAGGAGCCGCGGATCACGATTGATCATGCGTCAATACCGGGCGAGCCTGTGAACGCGTTTGGAATACCTCAGGCCACGATGCGATGCTTGGAGGTATATTGATTTACACATATGCAATATGATCATGCTGACGGCCCTCTTTAGCTGGCGGAGAGCGTTGGCTCGATGATGGACTTGATATCATTTGCGGGAGATTCAAATACAGGGCCTATTGGTTGGTTCTTGGGCGATATGTGATGAAAAGTACTGATTTTTTGCCAGAGGGATTATCTTTGTACGCTGCAAAATTACGAGAGGCGGGGGGCATCAATGGATCGATCAATGGAGGAGCGAACAGCGGCGGTTTCCAGAATTTTCAAACGCTGAACGGAGTCAATCCTACGCCAACGGTGTCACTATTTAACGGAGTCCCATCACCTGTAGGCCCACCGGTTCCGCCACCTCAAGCGCCCCCCACTCCCCAGAACGGACCTCCTTCTGCTACAAACTCGCCTCGTAAACAGAACAAGACAGTACCCCAACCCCCCAACGCGGCCACACCAGGGGCGTCCACATCAGCTACTACACCACTAGCCTCCGCCAGCACCCCTGCGATGGCTAACGCTACGCTGAAACGGAAGCAAGTGGACGTTGGATCTCCCATAACTGAACCGCCACCATCCAAGCGCAATACTCGTCCGAAACGCGGTCGTGCGGCCGCTGGATAATGTGCTTTCTCATTGCTTTCCATTGCCTCGCTGCTTTTACTAGTCCTTCGTGTTCATTTGCATTAACATCCTGCACATCATAGAACTGTATTTCACTACATAATTACCTCTCGGGCGCTCAACTTATCACCAATTGTCTTATCATTGTTCTATTTATCCTCCTGTACTTCATTTACGTAGTTTTCAACATGCATACCCTTTGTTGTTGTCCGGAATCTCTTTCCGTCCATTCAATACTCGACGACTAGAAAGGATGATCTGCGCAATGCATCGGTGGCAATATCACACATGCAGAGGGTTGACTCAAGGACCTGAAACGCTAGTTGAATATTTGCTTGTGAACTGTAGTGTCTACTATGCGATATAATAAGAGTGAATGTTTGAATGATATGTGAATCGTCTGAATGAAGCAAAGTAAATGACACTGGTTAGAACTCGTGTGAAAAGTCACACTGGTCGCCGAATTTGCACCTGCAACGCCCGAAAAGGCAATTATCAGTTTCGGTCCATTTGAGACGTTTTCGGAATCGCTCGCCTTCCTGACTGAAAGAAACTGCAAGGTTTGCTTTTATTATATCTAAACCCTCCACTGTCTCCTCGGCCTCGCCCCCGCCCTCGAGAACCTCGACCGCCACGGCCTCTGCCATCAGGGCCCCAGCGATCAGGAGGGCCGTCGTCTGCATACCCGTTACGGCCGTAATCGGCGTATTGATCCTGGTTCCACGTTTGGTCAACACCGCCGTAAGGGGCTTGCTGTTGTTGCTGCATGGCTGGACCCATGAGCTGCTGCAGCATTTGTTGAATTTTATCGGGCGCAAGGTTCTGCATCATAGGCAACAAATTCGGATCGACGTTAAACGGCGCCGCGGCGTTGTACTGAGACGCTGCAGGATCGACTGTGCCGTTTGTAAGTTGCCCCATGAGATCCGCCACCGAAGCCATAGGCGCCAGTGTAGGCGCCACACTACCAAATATAGCGTTGGCTTCCTCCCCAGCATCCATCTTCTTGACGTCGACATCAACCTCTTCGTCAGGAATAGTGTGAGATGGTTCGGCTGGGCTGTCCGGTATTTGAGCAGTGGACATGTACAAGGCGCCGAGAGCGGTTTGCTCCCGCTCTTCTTGTGTACCCTTTTCTTGACTCTCTGCCCCTCGTGCTTCTGAATTGACGCTGTCGGGGATATCGATGGCTAAAATCCGTGTCCGCTAAATAAGCGCTTAAAGAAACGGCGTAAAGGAAAACGTACGAAGTGGTTCAGTCCAGTCGATTGCCTCTTCAAAGAGATGAGCGTGCAGTGCCGCACCCTCGCCACGATCTAGCTCTTGAAGACTGGCGTGTTGTGAACCCTAAGACATGTCAGTATCTCTAGAAATATGCTATGGATACTACACTTACATCCGCCGGGTCATCGTCATAAATAGCTTTCTCAATAAACCGAACCTGCTCTAACTCTGCCTCTGGACGCCAAGTCACAGACTTCCGTTTCTTCACCGGCTTTGTCGAGCCACTTACCGAGCCCGACCGAGACGCCGTAGGCGGAGGCGTAGATACGGCTGGAGATTCCCGCTTGGCCTTCATCGACTTCAGCGCCTCTTGAAACGGGTCTATCGAGGACGGCTGCGCGATATTGCCCTCCTCCTTCTTCGCGGCAGCTACCGGCGCCTTCTTGAAGCTAGGTAGCTTAGGCTTGGGTTTGGGCGCAGAGAAGAACGACGAGTCTGACTTGGCGTCCTTGACGGCAGGCGCGCCGACCTTCGCCTCCTTTTTCACCGCGACGGCCTTCACCCCTGAAACAGCAGCCTTCTTTGCTGGTGGCGGTGCCTTGGAAGGTGGAGGCTCGGTCGGTTTGCGCTTCTTGCTCTTCTCTGCTGTGGCCAGATTGTGTCAATACTATTCAACTAGTCAAAATGGCGTGACTCACCCTCTGTTTCCGGCGTTTTTGAGACACCGTCGGCTGGGAGCAGCAACCTCCAGCGGCGCTGAATATTCTGAGCCATGTCCTTGATTGCTGCGTGTTTGCAAAGCAGAGCGCGAGCGTTAGATTCATGTCATTTTTTGATTTGTTTAACTCAAGTGGCAAGTCGTATAGTACTACAGCGGAAAGAGCGAGGCGCTCTGAACCATCACAATATCTCACGGGCGGAGCTTGCCAATGGCAGGGTCGGAGGATATAGGGTGGAGCGAAAGACTCACCAGGCGCAGGAGGGTCCTTGCTCAGCTTCACTACGATCTTGCCAAGCCCCGAAGTCTTCAGAGTCTCAAGCGTGAGGGGCAGACGATCTGCGATCTGCAAACCAGACACCTGAGTCCCGGCGTACGAATTAAAGAACATTCAATCTCACGTGAAGTAGTGGCATAATAGTTTCTACCAATGGGCTGCCGCTATCCGCTGTAGCACCAGCTTTGAGCCACCCCCGAGTGATTTCGATCGCTGTTGGACTCTCGGACCACGCGCGGAAGTAGTGGTTCCCCGCGTTGTCTCTTATCTTGGTGAGAATCTCGAGGCGAGTTTGTGCGGTGACCTCTGATGGCCCATATTCGAGTATAAGACTCGTCAGTGCGCCGACTGAACCGGCCCCGTTGAACGAGTTCGGGAGGAGGTGGGATTTAAGCGCGGCCTGAAATTTGTCAATCCGCACTTGCGGATTTACCGGTTGAGAAGTCGAGGCTTGAGGCATAAGATCTGGTGTGTAGAATGAGGTCGGCATTATCGGCGGCATGATTGACTGGTGAGGCTGATGGAGCGCATGAGGCGATAGGGTGCCTTGCACATGGGGCTGTTGATGCTGCTGTTGCTGCTGCTGCTGCGATTGCGGATTCTGGAAATATTGCAAGAAAGAAGAGTGGTCCAGTGCGGAAGGGTTGATGGACAGAGGCTGTTGATTATGTTGGTTCGACTGATAGGTTTGGGAATGCTGTCGTGCCAGTTGCGGTTGGCCATATTGAGGTGTAGAGTAATTAGGTGGCGGGGAGTAATGTTGCAAATTGTCGGAGCTGGGGCCGTTCATAGTGGTCAACGCGGGGCTAAAAAAGGGGATATCAGAGATTGCCAACGTGGTACACTAGCCGAGGCACATACTCTATCATCATATGCGAAGACGATGTGGAATGTTGCTGAGATGAACCAGCGGTACTTGTGGTTGCGCCGTTCAGTGTGGAATAACTTGATAGCGGCACGCTGGTTGACGACTGGCCTGGCCATGCTGAAGGGGCGTATTGGCTTGGATTGAAGGAGGAGGTGCCATTGGAATAGGAGAAGCTGTTCTGATAGATGTTGTGCAAGTTGTACTGGGACGGTGGCGATGCGCTGGGATTCGACGGGGCTAGCCAACGATAACATAACTCAGTTCATGACGCCAGCTAGCGCACGCCGCCAACGCGAGGCAGCACGCAACCCTCAGAAGGCGGAAACTCACCCGGAAGATCGCCAAGTGTAAAATCATTTATGTCCATCCCCTGTTGCACATTGCCCATCCCAACGCGGTCCTTCCAAGTGTCCGCTGATGACGGTCGACCGTCATGTTGGGCCAACAAGGGGTCAACGAACTGGTTCTGTTGATGCTGCGCCTGCTGCCAGGGCGAAGTATTGGCATACATGTCCATTCGCAATTGTCGCTTTTTAAGCTTCTTGCACCAGACTTTGTCTGGGCTTTCAACGTTTAAAACCGAAAAACTACAATGGCTTATTTCTGGGCACCAAATAAAACGAAGGCAAATAGGGAGAATAGCAAAGCCGTTGAGCAGTACGGCAGCAGGCGGGGGACTTGGGCGTAACAGATGGGCAGATCGAAGTGGCCGTGGAGGCGCTAATATCCGCGCACGGCTTTGCGGCCTGCCCTAAACAGCCAATTCCCGCGTGTCGGTAAACTCGGTGTGGACAGGCACAGCGCGCAGAGAGGATCCATGTACATAGAAAGGTGTCATTCGAAAGGCACGTAGTAACCCCAATAATGTTGAACCTTTAGAGAACAATTGGCAAAAATTGCCACAACCATTTCAAGGTGACTGTTGAATTGAAATTGTGATCACAACCATATCACAAAACCAAACAAGCACAACTTGAACCACACTTTTCTTATCCGGGTACCACTTGTCCCACTAACGCGTTTACAACGCGCTTCACCCCACTATGGCTGACGAACTTGAGCACCAACGAGGCCTCGTATGTCGCTCTTCTGCCCTTCAATTTTTGATTTTGTTTAACACTTTTCTTAGTTACTCCAAAAATTCGCTCAGGTCGCCGCAACACTGCGAGAATGCGCCGATATTGCAGAGCACTTCGCGAGCTTTGCGAGCGACGTCGCTCCAGCCAACGGCAGAAAACGCAAGGGCCACGCTTCTGACGAGGAGATGGAGGACGAGGGAGACGGCAAGAAGAAGAAACGCAAAACCACCAAAAAAATCAAGGATCCCAACGCCCCTAAACGCCCACCCTCGTCGTACATCCTGTTCCAAAACGAGATTCGCAAAGAGCTCAAGGCCAAATACCCCGACCTGCCCCCTCCGGAGTTGGTTCAGATGATCTCAAAGAAGTGGGCGGCCATGTCCGATGTTGAAAAAGCGGTATGTGCTCCTATCTATCTCGGACGCGTCGTATTCTCATCATGTCCACATAGCCCTACAACGAGCTCACCACCGCTGCAAAGGCTGCATGGGTCGACAAAAAGGGAGCATACGACGCCGAACACAGCGCCGCCGTCGCTGCCGGCGAAGCCCCTATCCCAACTGCCGCACCGGTACGTTTCGACACCACCATCTGATCCGTCTCCCTCACCTGAATCCTCGTTCAGAAAAGGAAGGCCAAAGCTGTTGAACCCAAAGCATCGGCCAAACCAGTTTCGAAAGTCGCTACGCCTGTTTCCAAGGCCGCACCTGTCGCCGATCCCAGCAGCTCAGAGGAAGAGGACGAAGAAGAAGACGAAGAGGAGGATGAGGGGTCGACCAAGCCCTCCAACAAGTCCGCACAATCCTCTACGAGTTCCGATGATGAAGAAGACTCAGAAGAGGAAGCCGCCCCCGCTCCTCCGCCAAAGAAGAAGGCGGCTGCACGGCCCGCTGCAGCAACCAAGGCCAAAGAGAAGAAGATCAAGGCCTAAAATACCTATTCCCTGCAATGCGATACCGTTTCTGTACTCTCCTCTAACCCTTCACATTTAACTATCATACTATTCATCTTCAATCAATGTCGTTTGCTGCTGTTCACTTGGCGCTGTTTCACGTGCAGCTGTATAAGCGCACCGCAGCACCCCGGTCCTCGGCGAACAGCCTGAGCAGTGCTTAGGCCCCGTTGCTTATAAGGGCCTTTCTTATCGACGCCATCTCTCCTCCTGACCTTCATCTCTCTCGGCGAGTACAACCATTATGTCGACTCCGGATCCCCGCCCGCTGCCTCCTGGCTGGACTTCTCAATGGGACTCAAAGTAAATCATTACCATTTCCACCCAATTGATTGCTAATATTCGGCCACGTTGCAGCTATAACGCTTGGTTAGTCTCCTTGCACGCTCGATCAAGGATCGGGCACTAATATTATATGCAGGTTTTACATCGACACACGCCAGAACCCTCCCGTCTCATCCTGGGTGCACCCTGCCCAAATGCAGGCCCCGCCTCCACCCGGCCCTCCTCCCGGTGGACCGCCTAATCGCGGATTCAACACCTCTCCCTATCCTCCGTACGCCTCTGGATTATCTATATCGTCTTGACCCGACTCATTGGAACGCAGATACCAACAGGGGGGTTCTCCTCAACCATACGGTGGCGGTGGCTATGGCCAGCAGGGTGGCTATGGTGGCGGTTACGGTGGCCCTCCTCAACAGGGCTATGGTGGCCCTCCGTATGGGGGTGGGTATCAGCAGGGAGGTACGTGAAGGCTTTGAGACCGTCTCGCGCGCGACTTGACCACGGCCATGCAGGTTATTATGGAGGCGCCCCTCAGCCGCCTAGTCAAACGACCATTATCTACGAGAACGGCCCCCCTCAGCAGCAGGGCTCCCGGTTCGGTGGAGGCGGAGGTGGGATGGGAATGGGTAGTGGCTTAGCCTTGGGTAAGCCCTTGCCATCTTATCATTTCTGCCCAGATGACTAATTCTTGAACCAGGTGCTGGTGGGCTGGGGCTAGGGCTGCTCGCTGGTGACCTTATCGGGGATTCCGGGGACGGAGGTGATGGCGGCGGAGACGACGGAGGAGATGATGGAGGAGGAGATGGCGGCTTTTTCTGATTGTTTATCGGTGTGTCTGCTACCCCAGCTGGGTGAGCTATGGCGTTTCTCATCTTTAGATTCAAAGTTACCAGCACTATCCTCATTTTCTGCTATTTTCTTGGTATCACTATGTACAGAATACGCGAGCGCCATATTGATTTCGCTACTTTGGTCTCTGTATGCAGCCTACACGGATGCTCACGGATATCAGCGGATGTTGAGAACTTAGAGTGTACATCTGCCATAGGCGGTGCCGTGCATGGCACAGCGCTCGACGGTTCCGAGAGGATTTCGGTGACAATCATTGGCAATGGGCGCCAGGCACCGAGCCGTTCTGCCTTACTTGTGACCTCGATCAGTGCACTCTGTCCATTCCTGTCATCGGACCGCTTTCCCTCCCTTGAATGAGACTAGCTGGAAGGCTCTGAAAGGGCAGCTCTGAATCAGAGACGCTATCCGTGCCTGAGAGCCGTGCATAGTAGTGTCTTATGGCTCTTGAGTGTGTTTAACGTTTGCAATTCAGGGGGAGGCAATGCAATTACGGAAACGGCAACGTTGACAGGGCCTGAATCAATACAGCAAGGTTGCAGCAGATATAAAGACGTTGCTTAGTATGCCAAGCCATACTACAACGCTCTCCCCCCATCACCTGGGCCTGCTCCTCAGATGTCGATGAATCCAGACTCAAGACCTCTCCCAGACGGATGGACTGAGCACTTCGATGAAAAGTGAGATTCATCACATGCACGACAAATAAAACAGCACTAATCGATTCTTTCTACTCCAGGCAGAAACGATGGTGAGCATTCATCCACGCAGAGCATCCAGTATTACACATCTGACTGGGCTCCCAGGTTCTATGTGGAAAATGTTATACCGCCCAGATCGTCCACTGTGCACCCGGCTTCTCTGAATCTGTCACCACCTCTGCTCGCGCCGGACAATCCATTCCCACCCACCTCCATCGTTGCAAGCATCGACCGTATGCAACTTGCTGTGCCACCATACAGCATGACTCCTCGCGGCGGTTCGCCTGCACAGACTGGACCCCCTTCCCGAACAGGCTCCAGTTCGCCCACGGGTGGTTCACGCCCTCAATCACAAAGCTTCGCTCAGAAGTTGTATGCCAGCTCCATGGCGAAAACCAGCCACGCGCCATCTCCTGCAGCCACTCCCGCTACACCTGTTTCATCGTACGGCCCTACCAGCCATATCCAGCGCGGTCAAAGCATCAATCTTAGTGTTCCAGCCCCTCGACCGGTGATCGAAAATACGCCCGCTGGCGCATACCCTGACAGACTTCGGTCGTATCTAGCCTCTCAGGGTTCCTCGCGAGGTCAGAATGCCCCACAACTTCCCCCCAGTTTATCCGCAGTCCACGAGGGACCTGCCCCATCGCAAGCTGCACCACCTGCAAATCAGAGTTCCCCGTATATGCAAGGTCCCCCGCCACCCATCGACCGTACCATCTCTGCTCCGGCGGCTCCTACGCCCGCAGCCGCACCTCCACCTGCGAAGGCCACTCGTGCCTCGATGTTGTACGCAAGCGCGATGTCGTCGCGCAATGCAGAGGCAGGACCTTCACGTGTGTCCCAGGTAGCCTCCGCGGGCCCTTCGCGCAGCGAATCTGCGCCGTTCATCAGTCCAGTTTCCGAAATGCGAAACACCGTGTACGCTCTTCCGAGCCATCAGCGCGCCGACACTGAGCCTTCAATCCCGAGCTACAACCTGCCCTCTGTTGGACCTTCGGCCTCTCATCAGAGCCAGCCATCGTATCATGGATCGCCAGTCGCGCAGCAAGATGCCGCTACATACCAAGGCAGGCCGCCGAGGCAGCAACCTCCCTCACAGGCCAGTTATAGGACAAGCATGCTGGTCTCCCACGTCGACTCCTCCCCTACAGATATTCGCTCACCAGGGCCCCCTCAGACACTGCCAGCTCATGCTGAAGAACCGAAATACGATATGTCATTATTGCAAGGTCCAACCCAGCCTCAAGCGCCTATGCCTCCGCAAGCTCCGCTTACTCAGGCCCAAGAGCCGTCGTACGATATGTCGCTGTTGCAGGGTGCATCACATTCCCCTCAATCACCGAGCACGTATGACGCGTCAATGCTGCAGTCGCAAGCCGGTTCATCTCGACTACCAAGCCCACCTGCTGCCGGGACGTACGTGCCAGCCATGAGCAATTCTCCGGTACAGACCAGTCCCTCGCCGTCTTCGCAGATGGGCTATCCCTTCCCACCCACTTCCCCGAATGCAGGCAACGGCACACCCAGACTGTCCCCTTCCTCGCCAACAAGCCCACCTACTCCCTCATACGCACCCATGCTACCTACGCCTCAGGACGCGCCCCCGCTGCCACCCCCCAAAGATGCAAGCCAGCCTAACATAGTGAACAAGAAAAAGTGGCTGACCAAGAACACGATGATCGGCTTGGGTGCCGGCGCCGCTGCTGGTATTGTTGGGGGTGTGGTCCTCAACGACGTTATCAACGGCAACGGCGGCGGGATGGACAGTGGAGGTTTATTAGGTGGGATGTTTGACAATAACGGAGGGAATGGATCGGGAGGTGGCATCTTCCCGGGCTTTGGCTCAGACGGTGGCGATGGGAGTTCCTTCCTCGACTCAAATAATCAGCCGGACCAGACGCAATACACCTACCAATCCAGCGGAGGTGGTGGTGGTCACCATCTCGCACATTTGGCGGGACAGGCCTGGAAACAGTATAAGAAATATCAGCAAAACCATCCACAGCAAGCAGCACCGCCGCAGCAACAAGCCCCTCAGTCAAATACGTCTTATCCGACGCAGTATCCGTCTCAATCAGGTGCTCCACCGCCCATGCAACATGCGCCTCCTGGGAACGCTGATCCGGGATACCAAGCGGCCCACAATGCTTACTACGCAGGAACTCAGCAGCCGCAACGACAGGCGTCCTACCAGGACCAACAGCCCCAGACCTCTTATCAGGCTCAACAGCCGCAACCCGGGCCCTCCGGATACGGCCAGGCTTCTGGGCAACCACAAGGCTACGGAGCCAACCAATCGTATCAGCCTCCACCTCAAAAACAGGGCTTGAACATTAACAAGAAACAGGTCAAGCAGTTTGCTAAGGGTGCGATGTTGGCTGGAGGGGTCTTGGCGAAGCTGAACGGGATGAACATCGGCGGTGGGAATGTGAACGTGAACCCATTAGGTGGCAATTAGGCGGATGAGTTTTCCTTTTCCTGAGATGTCATTTGGGTGTATACTTACTAAGTGTGATTCAATTCTATGCCCCTTGCGGGACGTTTTAATATGCTAAACCAGCGTACACTCTCAAGATGAATGGTGTAGAAAAAACCACCTGTCTGCTGGGCACTGGGCAAAAAGGAAGTCACTTTGGTGCCATCGATACCTACCCCCACGAGCTCCCCGACAGACTCCAGACCGCCCTGCGATTTTACAGAGCTGCCGGCTTAGGCGAATACACCGTGGCGCCATAGGCGACTATGGAGTATTTCTGAGAACAGCACGAATGAGACACCTCCGTAGGCGAACATCGCTCGCTTGAAATTTGTCAGGCTGCAAATCGTCTTGCCTTTGAAAAGATAGTCCCCGCAGATAGACTCGATTCGAATCTTTTTGAGAAAGGTATAACGATTCGAATATGGAATACCGATTTGTGAGTTAGCCCTTATAATTTCGCCTTGTGCTGACAAATTGAGCGAATATGAATTCATGATTGGCGGCCATGGTTCAGACATGATGCTGTTCATGATCCGTCGCGTTTGCTTCTTTTCATCTGGATGGCCATGGCGATGAACCAGCGTTTCCTTTCAAAAGCTCTGGTTGCATGGCTTGACGACCAGACCTCTCAATACCGTGAGGTCTTCACCCTCCCCGAAATACACAAAACTTGCAATGGACGTACCACGGTGCACAAGACAGATATTCAAGTTAACGCTGTTGCTATCACTGTGCCAGGTGTATTCTCGGAATCATCATAACTCATCAACCAAATACCGGTTTGACAGGTGATACAGATGCGAATCTCCCAGCACTCGGGGCTCAGGGCTGCTATGAGCTACTCAGGGTGGTCACAGTACATACACGTGCCGGACCGCCCTTAAACTTGGCTTTACTATCCAGTGGGGCAATGGCCAGAAAACCTACACTGAATGCAAACTGCACCGATCGTTCCTTGAACTGATGAGTGCTGTTCTACTGAACCATGGTTCACCGATATCCAAGGATACCAACGAAATGCTCAGACCTCGGGAGCCGGGAGTACAAAAACCCTGAATGCCAACGAGGTTCATCATGATTACTGCTTGGTTTCTTTGCCGGCGGCCTGAGGCTCAGAGAGGAGCTGTCAACTTATGTCATGATCAGTTACTAATCCCTGTCCGCAACGTTTCTCCCATGGAGTTCATTAAGGTCTATCAGTGATCGGATGCAGTCCTCCTTTCGAAACTTCAGTTTCTCCCTCCCCCGTCAACATTCTCAACCCCGGGACGAGTCTTAATGAGCAATGAGCTGGACGACTTGCAAGGCGCATTGTTGATAGGATTGACAATAGGGACTTTGTGCGTTGCTTCGCTTGCTCCTGCACATATATTCGAGCTCACGTCAGTTTTGATCATTATTAACTTGCTTCCCACAAGTTTGTATGGAGTTCTGTGCTGTCAGACACTCACTTACCTGAAGCGATACGGCAATGATGTTCTTTCTGTTCGGATTTCAGTGAGCTCACAGCATATCGCTCATATTCACCAGCCATTGACGAGTTGGTATACAGATCATCGTGCTATGGTAGCTGCCTCCGACCGCGCTATCCGTTTACATGTGCTCAATAGTATCATTAATTGGGCAGGGTTCTAGAATCAGCACATACAGCACTGGTGGCTCATTCAGTGTATTACTACATCGTCCTCCGTCGAGGTTCACTGCCTTCTGAAATGGGACCGATTTGGTGAGCAATGATCTACCACGGCCTGAATCCCACATTAATGCATCTCCAGGAGTATCATGGTACGCTATATTGTGCTATAGCATTCCGAGCACTATTCACGTCTATACCCCGTCCAGGTTCAGATGGTGCCAGCGGTATGTATATTCAATTCTTGGAGGAAAAACTGCTTAGAGTCCCGCAGGCGATGACTATTGGGCTCACGCAATTGTGCGTGTTCCATCATATGCGATTTGATCTTACTGAAGGACGTCGTAAGTTTGTGGATTGTAAAGATATGGAATTGTGAGCGACTTTGCTCTATATAGCAAATGTAGCTCACAGACGAGCGATGCATCGACCGCAGTAAACACAAGCAGGAGACGTACTTGGGTTGCACTGTTTATGGTAAGTGAGAATTCTCCCCTGGGTTTGTGTGCTACTGACGCATTAACAGCTGGCACTGGTGTATATCGACGCTGGTGGGTTGTTACTATTTTTGCAGGCGCAATAACCATCCTCATCAGTGTCCGCAGGCTTCTCTATTAGTAAGTCCGTACGTATGTCTAGACACTGAATCATGCTAAGCCGAAGATTCAGCGTGGCTAATCAAGAGGAAAGTCTTCTGCTCCGACTTGTTGACAAATTCGTCTAAATGTGAATTTTAGCTTTCACGATGCTCAGTGGATCGACGTCAAACTCCACAACCTCGTAGGTGGAAATTCACACCACGTTGTCACCTCCCTTTGATCCAAATCGGACAGTGGCTTATAGTTGTATCAATCGCGCTCATATCTGTGAATGATATATTAGCAACTGGGATGCTATCGTTTGTCTTGCTACGCGGCAGGATGCGGGTCCGCAAGTGAGTGCCACAGCAGGACTGTCTCCACAGAAACTTACCATACATAGGACTGATACTCTAATCGCTCAAGTAATGGCCTTCTCACTCAACACCGGACTCCTAACGACGTTTGTCTCTCATCCCACTTCATAACAAATCACTCTCACCTGTCATGCACTGTAGCATCGGCACTGTAACCATGCTCCTACTAGTGAGTTTCTCACTACATGGTTCCGATATATCTTTCTGATCGTCTATTTCACATATAGGTGATTCTCAGTCCTGAAAAATTATTCTACGCTGCCTTGTATATCTGCTTGTCGAAAGGTGAGCCAATTCCAGGTGCAAGATACGCCCACTGATGCGTTCTGGCAGTCTACGCGAACTCGTTGCTGGCAATGTATATATCAGATTCTCCCGGACAATCGGAGTACTAACCTCAAACATGCAGGCTCAACTGGAGGAAAAGAAGACTTGATAGAGACGAGTCTGAGGCGGAACTGGATGAGTTAACAACTGGGTTTTGGGAAATGTCTTTTTTGTATGGCGGATCCCCGACGTAGTCAGATCGAATGCGAAGGACATATTTAAAAATACATTTCAAGCTCAAGGCTTGTGCGCACATTTGCCTTGGGTTCTTGTAGACTCGTAACCAGTCTTAGTATGTAGATAAATCTGACGATACTAAGACTGGTGAAATTCGGAGCGATTTGGCTCGTCGCGCGGATATTGTTCAGGGCCGGTCGGAATCGCTACGTCACTGGCCGGCCCTAAACTCGCCAGCGCGCGACGCGTCGATCGTACCGGCGCTGACACTGATCAGAGCGCGTCTCAAAACCTGTGCCCGCAATGACAACACAGTCAGACCCATACATACAGGTCAGCGCAGCCTCAATTTGAGTAGTCTTCGAGATTATGGCGTGGTATGTAAGATAATGGACCATAGCGATAGCTCGAAACGCGTCAGCTTGCTGGTTGGCGGGTAGCGACTCAAAAAATGAGAAAGGCGGCAATTGTTGGTGGGAGATTCGATTTCGTACGTAGTCTTCAGCTTCTGAGTCGGCGAGACTTCGTATCATGTCGCAGTACTCCGCCCTGCCTGGCCACTGGGGCACTTGCAAGCTACTCATATCTGCAATTGAGGTCTGCTTCCGTGAGGACCAGAGTTATGGAATGCGGGTGAATATTGTAGCATTCAGAAAGTAAAGGCTCTATGTAGTTTCAGCGTGTATTCGAGTGAGAGGGCTCCCGCCCGGCCAGGTGAGAGGGGAGAGGAAGCAAGACGCGCTCTGATCAGTGTCAGCGCCAGTACGATCGACGCGTCGCGAGCTGGCGAGTTTAGGGCCGGCCAGTGACGTAGCGATTCCGACCGGCCCTGAACAATATCCGCTCGACGAGCCAAATCGTTCCGAATTGTACCAGTCTTAGTATCGTCAGATTTATCTACATACTAAGACTGGTTACGAGTCTAGGGTTCTTGTAGGTTCTCGTTTGGTTCTTCTGCGAGGACCGAAAATTGCGGAGCCAGTAGCCATCATCTATCGTTTTAGCGCTCGCGAACTTTTTCGCTTCAAAGATCCCTCCCCCTCATCGCGGACGAAACGCGTGCTGGCGCGTTATCATCGAAAATAGTTGATAATCCAACTCTCAGCAACTCTGATGGCAAAAAAAGCTTCAAAATCAGTGGACCCTCGATTCGCGGCTAATGGTACCTTCTCTGGGGAAACACCAGCCGAATCCTCCAATCCCCTTGACTTTGAGGCTGATGTATCCGACGAAGAGAGCTCTGAACACGCTTCTTATGAAAATGATGATGATGATGAGGATATGCAGGAGAGTATGGAAAATACCGACATCGCAGAAGGAATGGACCCAGAGGGGTTCTCTGGACCTTCGAAGATTGTGAAGCCTTTAACCAAGGAAGCACTCGCCGCCTTCAAGGCCGCGCAGGAACGAACTGGTGTTATTTATATCTCTCGGATACCTCCTGGTATGCGGCCAACCAAGGTGCGACATCTGATGAGCACGTACGGCGAGATCGGGCGAGTGTATCTACAGCAAGAAGGTGTGTGCCGACACCCCTTTTCTCAGCTATTGCCTCATATCGAGATTGTAATAGACGCCAAGAGCGCATATCTCAGACGAAAGTATACCTCGACGAAGAAAGCGCATTTCACGGAAGGCTGGGTGGAGTTCAAGGACAAGAAGGTGGCCAGGTCTGTGGCAGAGATGCTCAACGCGCAACCAATTGGCGGAAAGAAGGGAACAAGATGGCGAGACGATGTCTGGACGATGAAATACCTTCCAAAATTCAAATGGAACATGCTGACGGAGCAAGTTGGTGCGTATTTTTTCTTGCGGCATCGTGACGCTCTTCTAACACGCTCATATGCAGCTCACGAGTCGGCAATACATGCTGCTCGTCTACGTGTCGAGTTATCTCAGTCTAGATCTGAACAGCGTGATTACTTGAAGAATGTTGAGCTGGCCCGTGTGCTCGATAAGCGGCGAAAGCAGAAGGGAGAGCTACCCGAACCTCAAAAAAGAGGGCCCAAAAGGCTTGCCGAAGGAGCGGAGGATATGGCAAGAAAAAAGTCCAGACATAATGAAGATAAAGGTGGTCAGCTGGACAGTGTACTGAGCAGCGTATTCTGAATCCACAGTTGGTGGTTGTTATAGCGTACAATTCTTCCAATGCAATATTTCATACCCTTTCACTATTTTCACTGGTTTTTATATGCTACATAGCGGCGCATGTGCGTATAGTGAGACTAGTTTTGGTCATAGGTGCCCTCAGCAGCGCTCAGCAGTACAGTTACTAGTCTGAATGTTGGTTGCGTGACGCCACTTTTGGCACATTTGAAACTCCGAGCTCACGGTCAAGCGAGGACCTTCACTAACCTTCATCGCGTACGCTCACGGTTGCAAGCGTGTCAAGTTCATATCATTGAACTTTGCTCTCGTCGAGTCGCGATCCCTTTCAGAGGTCTGTGCTTCTATCATGCTCGCCTCTCCCAAGTCTCAGGCTCTGATCAGCCGTCGTGTAACTTCCTCTGTTCTTTCTCTCTCAGCCGTTCTTTCTTCTTAACATGACGTCCTCTTGGAACGCGACGCCTGCTTATCCTCCTCCTGCCCGTCGTTCGCGGTCTCGCTCGCCCCCTCGCGTGTATCCCCCGCGGGAGGAGCCGGGGTACCCACCTCCAGCAGGAGACTACCGTGCAGAATGGGATGCCTACAATAGAGGTAGGTGGGATGACTATCAGAGATACGAGTATGGTCGGAGAGGACGTAGTCGCAGCCCAGTCGATGAAGGTGTGCTAAGTACTTCAACCAGTCTCACGACGTGTTTACTGACGAAACTACTTGTCACCAGCTGGCAGAAAACGCCGGCGCTCCATGTCGCCTTACGAGCGCGATAGATACGACCCTCGTCCTCGTTACGGAGACGACTATGGTATGCCTCAGCGGCTTACTTAACGCTTCCATAACTTATAGTATGTCATTGTCCAGACGCTCACTCCCGGTCGCACGGTTATCGCTCCCCTGGCCGTGCCCAACACCCATCTCATTATGGCAACCGAAGAGCACCTCCCGACCCCCATACCTTTGACTATCAAGCCTCATTAAAGCAATATGCAGACTGGTTCCGTTATTACTACCCAACTCAAGCTATGGAAGAGGATGCCGCCGACAAGGCAGCCGAGCAAGAAGCTGGTGATGGGTCTAAGCCCCGCAATGGTATTAAATCTAGATGGGAAAAGTATAAAAAGGAGTTTTCTGCGTCACAGGTCAGTGTCGTTATTCCTCTTGAGCTCTGGCTGGTGTTGCCAAATTTTACGTTGCAAAGAAGGCTAAAATATTCCTGTACCGTAGCTGCGCATCATGTTTGAACACCATAAGAAATCACCTTGGTTCATTGAGAAATATGATCCAGCTCCCGAATATGTCAATCTTCGCGCGAGGACCAGGCGGGAGGGGTGGAAGGGGCGAGAAATAGCATTCCTACATGACCTTGAAGCTGGAAAGTTTGATCCTGACATTAATGAGCCCTCAACAGAACCTGAGCCTATTTCGCCGGTCAAGGAAGAAAAGGAGGAGCCCGCAAATGGTGAAGGGTTACCACCAACTGAGAGCAACGGTGATGCTCGCGCAGCCGTTGACGACGCCAAACCTGCTACGGGAGACGATGATATGCAGTTCAACATAGAAGCAGAAGAAGATACTGGGGATAATGAGGCCAGCCGAGCCCAAGCGAACGGTCGTGGAGGAGGGAAAGATGATCGCTTTTCTCGTGGGGAAGAGATCTCTGTTCCTCCCGAGGGAAATCAAGTAATGATACGCACCATTCCCCCTGACATTGGACGTGCTAAACTAGAAGATGTATGTCGTTCGCATCGCACTCTTTGTCGCTATCACTAAGTTATTTTACAGGCTTGCTGCAAACTTCCCGGGTATATGTATCTAGCGCTAGGTGACCCACTTCAAAAGCGAAATTTCTACCGCGCAGGATGGCTGAGGTTTTCCGATGATGCTGATATGGCACAAGTCATGGCCGAGTTATCAGAGAAAAAGGCAAGTAGTTCCACGGTTTCCTTATTATCTCTAACTAACTATCCTTTAAGATTGAGGGGTTCAAACTGCATGTCGTGCACAACCTTCGTCCTTTTGTCAACCGTATCCGATACACTCCGGATGTTGCTAGTAAACCCGACCGACTTGAAAAAGACTTGGCGACCGCGAAAGTTCTTGCCGGCCTGCTGGAAGATGAGGCTGCGACCCTGCGCAAAAACAAAGCGCAGTTTATGCCAGCCAAAGAACCTATCGCACAACCTGCGGAGGGTGAAAGTGGTCAGTCTGAGCAGAAAGATGACATCGCCATGACAGATGGCCAAGCGCCTGATGACGACGATGACGATGAGCCTAAAGAGCGAGGAAGCGATGCTGTTGAACGTAGGATTGAAAAAGTTATGTCTGAGTTACAGGAACAAGGCATCGTCGATGTGAATGACGATGTCGCATTCCAAGCCAAGAAGGTGCGAATTTATTTCGTCAATTGAATCAGTGTCTGACGTTTTACGTAGACGGTGGTCTCACTCGACATGTACATCGAATATTTGCGTGCAGCTTTCCACACTTGTTTCTATTGTGCTGTTGTTACAGATCACTTAGAGGAATTGCAGCGGAAATGTCTCAAGCACGTCAGGAAGCCCCTGTCTAAGCTATTGCTGGACGAGATTAAGGCTGCTCAAGCCGAGAAGGTCGAGAAAGAGAGAGAACGAGAGAAAGAGAACGAGAAAGAGACCAAGGATGAGCCTGACGATGAAGATATATCGGAAAAAAAGGAGAAAGAGGTCCCTACTGTCAAGGAGAAGCCGAGCGAGACCAGAGACTGGAAGAGGAATGGTACGTGTTCATTTTTGCTGCAGGTCTTACATGTACTGAGAATCATACGCAGATGAGCGCTGGCTTGAATGGCTGGACTCAAAACTCGCTTTGCTCATAGACCGCGATGGTGTTGACCCTCGTAACTATGGAGGGCAGCATTACGATGAGTGAGTCGGGCAAAGTCATTCTTCAAACGCTTCCTAAACTTCGACTGCTATAGTGAACTTACCAAAGCTGTCGAGCCCTACGTCAAGCAAGAGGATGAGGGCAAATTCAGATGCAAGACGTGCCAAAAGCTCTTCAAAGCCACGTCGTTCGTTGAAAAGCACATCGCTAATAAACACAGCGAGCTCGTAAAGGGCCTCGATGAGGTAAAACAGCTCCATTGACGGAGAAACACAATTCTAACCAACTCAATAGCTTCCATTCTTCAACAACTTCGCTCTGGATCCTCATCGTATTCAACCCTTTGCCCATCCTCCGCCAGTGGTCGGTAACAGTCAAGGTCCGCCCCCACAAGCATACGGCATCAAAGGGCCTGCGACAAACCATCTTCCCATTGACGAGTACGGCCGGCCAGTGCAGTACTACGGTGGTAATTACGGACCGAACTATCCTCCTCCTTACGCCAATGGTGGTCATTGGGACCATTACGGTTATCAATATGCAGGAGCGTATCCTCCACTACCTGGTCGCCGCGACGAGTCCATCACTGCGAGACGGCTCAGTGACCGCATCACAGGATATGCGCCTGGCTATGAAGCCCCGCTTGACACATCAATGTCCGCGGCAGCTGGTCTCCCAGCAAAACCAATGGTTCCAATGGTCGCATTGGAAGCTGGGGCTGGAGGAAGACGGGGCAATAGCAGAGCCAGCGGTAATGGAGGTGGGCCACCTCCACCACCTCCGCCGGATGCAAAGGAAGATCCCAGGGCAGCTGCAGGCAAGAAAGTTAGCTACCATGACATGGACTTAGTTGCAGAGGGTGATGTTGAGCTGACGTATTGATATGTACCATTTATTTCTTCTCTTCGGGCTACTATTAGGCTCGGTTGTCAATCACATACATAATCTTCAGGATGTATCCTTGTGTCGTCAAGGCTGCTACATGCCATGAGCACGGAGAAAATTCCGGGGCTTTCTGGGCAAATTTGCAATTGGCGGCACCTGAGGCGTTAAGCCGTCCGCAGACCTGCCCAACTTACACACTCGTCCTTCTGTTTGTTTCTGCGCTTTCTTCGTTCTCTTAGGCCGCTGGCAGAGCCTGCAGGAATAAAGCAAGGACGAAGCACGGGTCCTGCTTTGATCTGTCTGGGTCAAACTTCCGTTAGCGGCCATGCCTGGTGCAAAACTACCAGCCGTCCGTCTTCCTTCGTCGCTCACGCAGGATGGAGAGGGTGGAAGTTCCACTCCTGTCATGGTTGAATTGCCCTCAGCGAGTAAATTCGGCTTCGCATGGCCCACCGATCCTCCGGCTTCTGCTCAGCAACCGCTCAGCGCTGATCGGGCTACGACACAGCTGAGTTCATCTGAAGGCGAGTCTGATCCTTCGGACATGGAAAATACAAGCGCTATGCCGTCTCAACCAGGGCATTCAGGAGACGATACTCCTTCGGCTTTCAACCATAACATGAGATCGGAACAGCGAGCTTTATTGGAACAGGTCGACACACCTCCCAGTCTTCCGAGGTTGTCTCGCGCGATATCGATGCCCCTCCCATCCAGGTTAGGTCACTTGCAGAACCCTCGAAGACCTTCCATACCATCCGTTGCAGCCTCTTCTCCAATATCGGAGGACGAGCCTGAACACAATCAGTTCCATGAGCTGTCTCTGGAGCTCGCGGACACCGTACAAATGATCGTACAGACTCTGCTACAGATTTCCCCATCCCAAGTCCTGGACCCTGCGAAAGAGCAGTTCTCAGCTTGCTCTATGTCCATTCCGACATCGTGCATGTCATCAGTTTTCACGTCCATGAAAAATTTGAATTATTTATCTGCTAATATGACAGCACTCTGTGCTTCATCGGACACCGAACCGCCTATAGGCTGTGCACCTCCGCCGTTGTATCCTGGCGAACCTAGCTCGTCAATAAACGTTCTCAGCGACTTCGATATCGGAGAATTACTACAAAGCGTGGGGGATACATTGAGCGGAGCTGCAGCGCAGTTAGGAGTGGACCTTGTTCTCTTCCATGGCGACGTTGGGATGAAACACGTTACCGTGAAAGGCGACGAGTGTGGCCTATCTTACGCGCTGTCCCATGTGAGTTCCAACTCATACATTTCCGGAATTTGGCTTGAACTTGTGTCTACAGATTGTTCGCCAAGTTCTGAGTACTGCGCGTCATGGAGATTCTATCGAAATTGGTCTATTCATAACGACAGCGCCCGCACAAGCCACTGAAGCTGACGCAGCAACTGGATCAGAGAGCCGACCTACCATGCAGCGGTCTGCTTCAGATTCCGATGGTCCATTATGGTGCACTTTTGATATCTCCCATAATTATGCAGTCTCCGAAGGATCTCGGCAAATCGAAGTCGACAGACCCCTGCAAGATTTTCCCTCTCCCACCTCCCGGTCAAGACCTACATTTGATGCACTGATCCTGCGACGCCTGCTGCGACAACTAAACGCAACCTTGACCCCTGATCTTCAACCCAAAGCATTCCATGGGGGTCGTGGGTGTGAGCTTTCGATGTCGCTGGAGCGCGGCTCACCCCTGGCTGTCAATGCAAGAGTAGCATCACCTCCCGAGGATCCTGGCAATCCATTGCTCCAAGGTATCAGTGTCGCCGATGAACCTACCTTGGAGGAGCTTGCTCAATTCACGGAGACTCTTCGGGGCAAGAAGGTTACGCTCTACGCGAGTTCAAGGAGCTCATTTGCACACCATCTTACGAGCTATCTCACCGCTTGGGGCCTCGATGTAAGCATATCAACTGAGCTTGGCACAGATAGCGGTGTACCAGCCCCAGATAATGTTCAAGGAAGGCTGCAAATTCCAGCCACCAATCCGAGAGCCATGTCTAGCAGCCCTCTGCGATCTTCAACATTTCCGGAGGGGGAAGAACCATTTACTCGGCCAAATCCCGAGCCTGGTGCAGCACCCGCGGCAGCCAAAGGTCCTGGGCAACCTGCGACGGCAGCTCTGTCATTCATATTCATCGATGACGACGTTGCGGTTTTGCGGGAACGTTTGAATAAACTGCGTTTGCCTCATGCGTATACACTTACGCTCTCAAGCTCGCGAAAGCGTCCTCCCCTTACTCCCCACCATCGTCCGCGCTCTATTCCTCAAGTCCAAAGAGCTAATGGATTGAATCCACCCACTCCAGTTGTCATTGTTCATTTCACAAGCCTTTCTAACTATAAACTGGTTAAAGAGGTCATCCAATCCGACCTTGCCATGTTCCCCGGCAACTTTTCCAGTGTCCCGGAGGTTATGATTATACCCAAGCCTGCCGGTCCGCGTAGGTTTCTGACAGCCCTACACACTGCCGTCACCAAGCCCATCGTTGATCCCTTTTTCGCCCCAATCGCTACTTCCCCTCTTACGACCGGCCAAGGATCATTCCTCGAGCCTAATAACAACGGTAGCCCTGGTACACCGAGCCCAAAATCGCCAACGGGGAAATCCAATCGTACCAATTCTGACCGATCCACGAGATCCCCAAAGGAAACGCCTGGAGAACCTAGCTCTCTCCCTATACCTTCTCCACTAAGCATGTCTGACAGTATGGAATACTTCTCAGAAGCAGCTGCCAAGTTAGGTGCCTCTCCATCCCAAGGCTTAGTCATCCAGAGTCCTAGTGGCCAACCCGCAGGGATATTCTTTCACCCGAAGGGCAAAGGAAAGAGCTCAAGTACGATTATTGATCGCGACAGAAGTCAGTTCATTGTGGCCACAGATCGCTTGAGGGCCCAAGGCTCCCGTCGGTCTTCAAACGGAACGGAGATCAAGTCTCTCTCTCCCCAGGGCTCTGTATCCTTTTCCGCATTGCATTCTGCAGGAACTGGTTCAACACCTACTTCTGAACCGCCGGTGCCTATGTCAGGAGGAGCCACGGTGCCGAGAGCCAGAAAATCGGGCTCGCCATCTACAGAAGAGGTTCCAACGCCTATAGCTTCTCCACGTAGGGGCTCCACGCAGATCTCAACCAGCGCGCTTGTCAAATCAGCAAATTCGTCCCCTCAAACAGAAACTAGTGGCAGTAGCATTCCTTCTAGCCGGCGTGTACCGACCCGCAGGGGCACGGTTGATACCAAGCAAAGCCCGCAGGCGACTAAGGCCGGAGATACAGGAATTGTGGTGCCACCTATCAGTGTTCTCATCGTTGATGGTAGGTGTACAAGCATAGCATATAGCATCAGCAACTAATCTGAGCGCAGATAATCCTATCAACCAAACCATTCTTTCAACATTCATGAAGAAGAAGAAAATTAAGTATGATGTTGCCAAGAATGGTGAGGAAGCGGTGTCGAAATGGCGAACGGGTGGTTTCCACTTGATTCTGGTAAGTTTCAATGACCGGGAGCGTTTAGAGTACACGCTTAGATCTTCCACAGATGGATATCCAAATGCCAATCATGGACGGTATTCAGGCGACGAAGGAAATCAGGTTGATGGAAAAAATGAACTCTTCATCCGGCTTTCCTCTAGCGACTCCCCGTTCGGAGGGCGTGCCTCGTACACCCCCTTTGCGAACACCATCAGAGGCGCCTTCTACCTCCACTTCCACATCGTCCCCGTACAGGTCATCTGTGATCATTGTCGCACTCACAGCGTCGTCCTTGCAGAGCGATCGTGTGGCAGCTCTCGCGGCGGGCTGCAATGATTTCCTCACGAAACCGGTCTCTCTCCAATGGCTAAATAACAAAATCATCGAATGGGGCTCGATCAAGGCATTGCAGATGTGGGCTGATCTAAGGCCTGAAGTGGTGAAAAGCATTTCCACCGGGCAAGCCGCTCAGGCGCGGAATGTGGCACGGCGTCTTCATGTTCCAGAAGGTCGCATTACACCTACTGGGTCCCCAAGCCGTTCATCGTCTACCACTCGTCCTGTGGTTCCATCGCCAGGTCCCGCACCGCGTGCCCCTTCTATGTCCGAAGAGATATCCATTGGAACGAGGCTGTCTTCCATATCAAAAGACGAGCTCTCGGATTCTCCCGCATCTTCTGACTCAGAGCCATCTGCACCAGGGCCACATGCACTAAAACCATCTGTACCAGAACCAGCTGTATCGGAGCCGTCTGAACTTGCACCTCGTGAGTCATTGGCTTTCTCGAATTATATCTCGCTCATACTTTTGTCAGTGAATGTTCAAACGGACACCTATGATTCTCCTTCCGATTCCCACACCGATTCAACGACGATGCCGGCAGGTGAGTCTTCCGACTCACATTTTTTCTAATCACTTATCATCGTCCAGACCAGCCTTTCGCTGATTCGCAGACACAAGACGAAGACTCGCCAAGCTCTGACCAATATTCTACCGCCGACGATATCTGACGGCGCGGGGCGACCTTTGGACCGCTTGCATGGCTTGTGCTGCCAGTGATCTCTCCCTTCTACTTCTCACTAAAGGTCGCCGAGTACCTCCGTCACTTCCTATAAACTTTCCCATAACTCTCATACAATGGCTCTACTACACACACGCATGGTCTGCATTGTTTCTTTTTTTCTTGGGTTCATGTGGGGGTACATAGGAGGTCGGTATACATTTTACTATGTTTTGCATTAGTTTTTCGGGTTCTCTTGCAGTGTTTAAACATGATAATACTTAGCCTCATTATACACTTAAAGCTTTCAATAAAGTCGTGATTTGATATGTTGCATGGAAGGGTTCGATAAGATATGTACACAATGGCTCCCCAAAGAGTTCTATTTTGAGCCAGAGTACTTGGGAGTTGAATATTAATTTGACTCACAGCTTGAATGCTTCCGTTGAACCTTTAAAGCTGGTCACTTGAACAGCGCAGCGACTTTCAAACTCAGGTGATCTCTGACGCCTGCTGGCTACATCGTTTCTTTGTCTCTCGTGGTTCCCTCGCTGAAACGGCCAACAAAGGTCTAGCGTCCGTCTCCGACGTAAACGACCCTGGCAAACATGAACGCCGCACTCAACGATGCTCACAAGCGCACGTCTATCAGCCAACTACTTAACCCTCTCGCAAACTCTGCTTCACGCGATGAACCTGCTCAGACACTCTCTCGATTACAAGTATTAGGTCCCAATGCACCATTACCAGGATCTCAGGACATCATGTCTCGAAATGAACGGGACCACATTCCAGACCCATCCACTGGCAATCCCGGGTCTTCGTTTCAGCTCCGATCGGCGAGCTGGGAATCAGCACAAAGCGCGACACAGCGACCAGACTACACATCATTTCCCAGTGGTTTTGGCGCAGACATATCAGCGTCCAGACCAGCAGACAGTGGAGGGAATTTCATTGGTCCAAGTAGCGCTTGGCCTGGGCCAAGTCCACAAGCGTACGGCACATCTGCGACGCCTCCCATATATACAAGCGAGCGGAGCTGTGAGTACATCTTTTTCTCTGGATATCCTACTGTAATAGATTAACATCGCCCGAACCATCAGCCCTGCCAAACAGTTCCGGAGTCGGCACGAGCAGCGCACCCGGCCCATTGCGCCCATTACCCCAGGAGAAGCAGCCCTCTACAGGATATCATTACGAGCCGATGATCTCTGCAGACCCACCATCCACCCCTTCTCTCGAAACATCTTCGACTTCTGCGCAACCTACGCCAGGTATGTGTATAAATGAGTCACGCTCATTTTCAATTCTTATTCCTGGTTTTAGCTTGGCAGAATGGTGAAAGAGCTTCGACTCGTATCGTAGCCCGATCCACTGCCAAAGATCCTCAATTCTCTACAGAAGCTCCACAACTACGAATGGGCGACGTCCCAGTCTTTCTGCCATTAGGTTTTGCTATGGCGCCTCCTGGGACAGTGCTGTTTGCTGCACCCCCTATACCACAAGCATCAACCTCGACCGCATCCCAAAAGGCCCAGAAGCGACCTTCAAACAATCAAGAGGATGGACCGCAAGCCAAGAAACAAAAGGCGAAACCGAAACCGAAAACGACCAGTGACAAACCCGCTTCAGGTACTGTACACTTTCCGCGTGCTTTCGCCTAAATCCGACACTGAGCCTGTTTTGTAGGCGCTTCCAAAAGGGGCTATAGTGCCAAGAAGAGAACCGAAGCTGCACAAATTGCGCTACAGAGTGGTAACTTCTCCATGTAGACGATGCCCACCATACTAATCATTCGACTTATAGCCCATTTGATGCCCCAAGTTTCATATTCGCAACCGACCGCTGACCAAGGTGTGCATGAATCAGGTCTCCAGTGATGTTTATATTCTGATTCGTCAAATAGCGAAAGCTGTGCGAATGGTAGATCCTGGGGCCCGAGGGGACGAGGCTGCATTGCATCCAGAGCTTCAAGTTGCTCGATGCATGTCAAATCGCTATAAGACCGAGCAGTTCCCTCGATGCGTATCTTGCACCCGCCGATGGGCTGGCGACCAATGTCGCTTTCAAGGCATTCGCTTCTTCTTGAAGAACAAGAATGGTGCAATTGTGGGCATCAGCTTCGTTGAAAATCAAAAACCTGATGCGCCTGCTATGAACTTCCCAACCACATGGAATGTGCCTCTGGAAATCAGTCACATCCGCCGAACCAAGGTATATCCCACTTCAATGCAGTAATGATGTTGCTCATTTCTATTCAGCGAGCGATAGCCAAGGCCCTACTCCCCACACTGAAACAAGAGTTAGCTCATCTCCAGACACCTGAGATAATCCGCCGGCCAAGAGAAAGCGAGGTGCGGGCCACGTGTGGTATGTCTGTCAGCTCACCGACCGTGCTATATACAAGAAACTCATTACAATTAAAGATACTTGCATGACTTCGTTGTTCTCCAGCAGCTGGATGTGTCGTCTTTGTGGCCGTGAAGCCTGTTCTGAATGTTTTGAACAAGTGAAGACCATCACTGCAGAGGTACCGGGAGCCAGTCCAGCCGAACTTGCCGCTATACAACTCAAACGCGATAAACACTCCCACACGAATCCGTTCTTCCTTTCCTGTACTCGCAGACACGAACATCGGGCGATGGACTTCTCACCAATGTCCCGTTTCTGCAAATCAGAGCTTTCGATTGCTATCACCGAAATGGAAAATTTGCTGGAAACAGAAGACGTGGACGTCATACGTCTCCCTTACAACATAATACCCGTTTTCAATAGGGCTCAAACCCCCAGTGATCCAACAGAGTCCTCGAACGCTGGCAACACGAGCGGGCCGTCAACATCTGCCGAAAGTACAGCAAACGATGCTCAGATTGATTCTTCTTCGAGTTCACCTATTGACGATCTTCTGGCTGCTGATGCTATACCATGTCATATCCCATGTCGCTTTTCCGATGCAGAACTTACAGAGGATGTGTTCCGCCCTATGTGGACTAGAGGCGAACCTATGGTGGTCCACGGTCTCACGGATAAGTTCAAAATCAAATGGACTCCAGAGTATTTTATGGAGAAGTATGACTCTCAACCTTGTCTCATCTTGGAATGTCAATCGGACCAGAACAAACGGATAACTGTGGGAGAATTTTTCTCTTGGTTTGGCCAATACACAAACAGAACCGAGTGTTGGAAATTGAAGGTATTCCTATATTAAATGCCAATGCTGGAACCTCTCTCACTTTCGTTATTTCACAGGACTGGCCGCCTTCGACTGACTTCAAATCTGCATTCCCGGAACTGTTTGCAGATTTCAGTCAGGCCGTCCCTGTTCCGAATTACGTTCGACGGGACGGCACCCTCAATATCTCTTCCCATTTCCCCACCAACACCATTTCGCCTGATTTAGGTACGTATGCCACGCCCTTCCCTTTGAAGATTCGCTGAACATTGCACTCAGGCCCCAAAATGTACAACTCCATGGCTTCAAGCATGCGTGGTGGCAGCAAGGGCTCCACTCGTCTGCATATGGATATGGCAGATGCGCTGAACGTTATGACCTACTCTTCCCTCACTCCTGATGGGAGACCGGGTTCCGCTGCTTGGGATTTGTTCAAAGCAGAAGACTCTGACAAGCTCCGGCAATTCTTGCGGAACAAATTCAAAGGAACCTTCCAACACGACCCGATACATTCACAGCAGTTCTATCTTGACACGGATCTACGCAGAGAGCTTTGGGAGAAGTATGAAGTGAAAAGTTATCGAGTTTATCAGAAACCGGGGGAGGCTGTGTTCATTCCTGCCGGCTGCGCTCACCAGGTCAGTGCTCATTGTCTGTTATGTTCGCTTAGCCCTCAGATAAGAGACTTAGGTGGCGAATTTGGCGGACTGTGTCAAAGTCGCGATAGACTTCGTCAGTCCAGAGAACATCCAGCGATGCGAGAACCTCACGAAGGAATTCCGGGAGCAAAACCAATCCATGGTTTGGAAAGAAGACGTCTTACAACTCCGGACGATGATGTGGTTTGCATGGTTGAATTGCAGTTTGCATGAGAAGAAGACTGGGGGTAAATAACGTCTCGTTTTAGGTGTTCAGAGATCAAGGAATGATTAACACTAATATTGCCATCGGTCAAGTTTGTAATATACATCATGCATCTAAATTCATCGGTTTGGTAGAGTTATATCAACAGGAAGCTCGGTAGACAAGTGCTAGTACTCGAGTACTAGTGTGGTCGAGTACGTGTATGTGCATGGGTAACGTGACCGTGTCGCGATCATGTCGTGATTCGAGCAAATGCATTGTCTTGACTCTTGAGCATAACCACTGCAATCACATCTTCCCTCACCGCCTGGAGACAAACCATTCTCTTGTATCCATAATACTTCGTCAAATTCGTCATGGAAGCAGATATTATATCCGTCCTCAAGGAAGGCAACATTCTATCTCTTGTGAATGAACTAATCGCTCATCGTGATTTGGCCTCTGTGAGCCAAGAGCTCAGACATAAAGTTATTTCCTCACCAATGCTACTTCAGTCTCTAGGGAAAACAAATGCAATCATCAAGAACCTGCGGGCCATTGAATCACTTCAGTCTACTAACAAAGATCTTCAAAGGACGGTGCGGGCCCTGGAGGAGCGTCTGGATATATCTGTAAAGGATTCCGCAGAGAAGCAAGTAATAATAGATGACCTTCGCAATGACATCAATCTAAGACATATTGAAGTAAGTGAACACTAAAATTCTCGTGTCTATCTGGTGCCAATGACACTCCTAGTTTCGTGCGCAAGAAGACCACCTCAAAATGGCTTCCGAAACTATCGTTGATCTCACTGTAGAGATCGAAGATCTTCGTGAAACCTTGCAACTGGCAGAGAAGACGCGCGTATCTGACTTGAAGAGGGCCCAAGCAAGAGAAGACACAATTGTGGACCTTCGAGGCGAGATTTACGATGGGCAGGTAAGTGTGCAATCGTACCGAACGAGATTACCATTAATACTCCACAAAGGCAACAATATCAAGGCAGATAAACTTGCTAGGATCTGTCAGCTCTCTGAGACGCCCTTTCATACATCTGCCACAAGAGATTGTCCTTGCGATTTTGACGCAAACAGTCTGCCCTCCCGCATTTAGGGATCCTCAGATGCACCCAGGCACATACTCAGCATGGTACAGTGATCTCAGGATGAGAAAATCTCTCGGTCTAGTGTGCCAGGCGTGGCGGCCAATCGGTCTCGCACTGCTATATGAGGCTATCGCCATACTCCGTATGGGCCAACTGCGCGCGCTGTTTGATGATTTGACGTTGGACAGCAGTAGGGGGAAACTCGAGCTCATCAAAAGCCTCAACATTTCGTTTGTTGTTCCCAATGGACACCATTTGGAGGACATTTTTGACTGGCTCGAGTTCATCATCGTGTCTTGCCCAAGGCTCGCCAGCATAACCTTTGGCACAGCAATGCCTTGGTTCACTCAAGATCTTCACGACAGTAGTGACCCGGCTTCTTACCTAACCTGCTTTAACACTCCGCGATCATCGCGAGTTATGTCCAGTGCTGATCAGCTGGTGCACCTTTTGCAGTGTTGCATGCAACTCACGTCGTTGGACTTATGCATCGAGGCTTTCACAGACACAGATTTCCCATCCGTCACGCTGGACTCATTGGAGACGCTCCGGCTCACGATTGAACGCCAGGGCTTGGGAATATACCTCGCGATCTCCGAGAAATGGAGTCTGCCATCCTTGCGCAATGTGATTCTCACCGAAAAAAAGCTACCGCCAGTGGATCTGGAAACGGCACAGCGGGAGAAATTCTTCGCGAAGTTTGGTCCTGCTCTCAAATATCTCAACATGCGTCCACTGGCTATACCGATGTACCTGGTCCCCACTTTTGCCATTGACGTTCAAAAGCTGTTGGTTCTCTGTCCGACCCTCGAGCATCTAGCCATTTCTCCAATGTGCGTCCGAGGCTGGCCGATGACGCTTTCTCACCCAACACTTAAGTGGGTCGATGTCTGGGATAGTGGGGATCCTCGCAATACCTTATTCGAACAGGACTCAGAATACTTCCCCGCGAGATTGCCGAGTCTTCAGCGACTGCGACGGCTGGATGGCCGCACGGCAGGCCTCCCCCCACATACAGACTGGCCATCCGTATTACCTCCTTGGATGCAGCTGGCGGATACGGAGCAGGAATACCATTATTCGGGAATCATCGTGCGACAAACGCCAACCTTGCTGTACCGGGTGGATGTCACAGACATCGACTGGAATGACGCCGTCGATGCCGCGGGCACGGAATATGATTCTAGCGAAGACAGCTCTTATGTCCCGCCCGAAGACTCCGACGACAGTTTCGATAGCGATGAAGAGAGGCAGAAGATTGACTATGATACAGGCCTCTTGTTCTCGAATGAGGGTGCATAATTACGTTGGTATGGTACTGATACGATTGGCAATTGCCATGCTGTACAGTAGACTGAACTAAATCCAATCGAATTGGGAAGAAAGCATCGCTGCTTCGGATACGGTGGCATCAGCTTCAAGCTTGCTGACTCACTTCTCCACCTCAACCCCACTGGTCAACCTGGGGCCTCCTGCGGTCTGAACAAGGCGTGATCTTGTGACTAGCCCTAATTCCCCTATCGTATAGGCCGCGTCTCTCGTGGACACGAAAAGCATCGATATCGACAGGTGTGAAGAGGTGTGATCGTTCAGCCACAGGGCCTTAGCGGCGTTAGCGTTTCTGGACCGAGCCGGCGGCAGCCCGCCACCGCTCTTCATATCACAATGAAGTGGCATTGCCCTGCATTGTTGGAGCGTAAAAGAACATTGACAAGCAGTGGGGAATCGTATCACAAATGCCGAGCAACATGTAGAGACTCACGGCGGCGAGAAGCACCAACCAGCATGCGTTATGCCTCATTGTCCGCCTTGGATCCGCTGAGGTTTTCGGCGCTTACAGACATTCAGTTGCTTGGGAACATTCTTCACTTCAGCACGTCGTATGGATGCCAAGAAATATATTGAATGGGTATTAGGATGGATAAGTGGGGCGCGTTACATAGAAGATAGCCGCAGGCAACTGAAAGTCCGTACGAGGGAAACCAGAGAAACATCAGCATGCGCAGAGCTTACACGGCGGCGTGGTTTGCCGCAGAGGGAGTCGCCGCGGTGGTAGGGGGGTACTGGTGCTGCTGCATGGGCGCGTTGTTGAATGCAGCAGGGGCGGCTGATCCAGCGCCGGCACCGCCGGCACCGAGCTCCTTGGCGGTGGCGGTCCAGACGCGCTGGCCGCGGTTGGCGCCTATGATGGCCAGGACGAAGACATAGACGGAGTAAATGAACACTGTCAAATGAGCTGTGAGCAAGTGTGCCCTGGGCGTGCGCGGGTGGACTTACGGGCAAGCCATGCGAGCCAGGAGAAAGCCATGAGAGCCTGGTACTGGTGGCAGACAGGTCGATATTCAGGGAAGAGGTCGTTGCAGGAGCCGCTAAAGTAGAAGGCCGAGTCGAAGATATTTGTCGTATACGCGGCGGTGGCGAGCCACAGCACCCAGAGCACAACTGCCAAAGATATGAATGTCTATCGCGCAGATGGGAGAGCCGCACTCACACAATGTAGCCAGCTCGGTCACAACCATCGAGGTGAAGGCGCCATCGCGGACGGCATCGATTATCAACCTGGCGCGCGTGGTTAGTCGCGTTGAATTCAAGAAGAACACCGAGACTCACATTGCGGGCAAAGACACGAGCGTCAACACCGCCGTGGCGATGGCCAGAGCGGCGAAGTCGAGTGTGATTCCGTCAGCTGCTTGGGTCTCAGATGTGTAGTTGGCTGCCAGGCCCAGCACGATGATCGCGAAGACAATGGTCGAGCCTGGGGAACGGTCAGTCTGCGGCAACCCTTTTGCAGATGTGAAGACCGACCGAATACAGCGATACGAGCGAGGTGCAACATCTTGGGCAAAGTCGTAGTCTTGTCGTGGATGTGAGTCAAGGGCAACTGCTGCAAAACTGCTGAGTCGCCGTTGTAAGATCCCGTTGTTTTATTGTGGCAAGTCGTGGCTGTGTGATGGCGCTTGACGTCGGATACTGCTCATTTAGGCATCAGCTTACAGCAACCCTAAATTTCGCCGTGCCTGGAATTTGAAAGATCGAGTCCAAGAAGGCGCTGGGTTATTGCGGTCACATTGGCGACTGATGGCGGAAAGTCCCCGATGTTGAATTGGACCAAAGCCAAGCTACTCTTGGAGGGTCTTGGGGATGCTCCAGGCACCTGATATGATCATATGAATCTCCTCTTGAGGTACTCGAGCTGTGCTCATGTTAACAAAGTGCTTTGAAGTCAGGGACATGTTCGCATTTTACGCACCGCCACTCGGAAATATATACCGTCACCCGAGTCACGGGCTCTATCCCGGATATCAACGAATATCAACTCTCATCTGCACAGCCTTCTAGGCACCAAGCATTTCAATGATTTCACAGCATGACAACATTACAAGGGTTGTGAAGGGCCCACAAGGAAACCGTGGTAAGCGCGCTCGTCGACGACCACAACAGGTCCTTGCCTAAAGGCATGTACACACAGCAAGCTCGGGTCCGAGGGTATATGATAAAAAAGGCATGGCGACAGGCGGATCAGGCCAAATCCGTATTTTATGCCACTGGCGACCCGCAAGCCCAGCTAAAAAGGATATCTAAAACTGACTCATTGATCCTTCCGATATCGCACGTCAATCGCACGACCCACATTCCTCAAGACTCGCTGAACCTGCAGCATGATAAACGCCGGCAAACGAGGGAAAACGGTTTCAGACGACGGTGATATCCATCATCGTCACATTCCGCGAGGGTGCTGGTGGTGTAAAACAGGGCTGTCATAGCACGTACGGGCTTGTATCGAGCTCGAAGGACGCGCCATCGTCTGAGTGGTCCCCAGGGTGCTCGAACCCACCGGCCGCCGTGGCTTTGGCACGTGGGGACAAAAATGCGTGCTCGACGCCCACCCGTGGGTTAGTTGCCGGATAGTATGATGCAGCTTCGGGACTGTCGAGGAACGGATCCTGGTCTGGAGGGATCCGCTGCGTCTGCGCCTCCTGCAGCGAGACCATGCTCCGAATCGCCTCCCCCTCGCCTTCCACCCGCACCGGTCCGATGGGCCCACTGATGGCAGCCAGGCTCAACTTGCCCCGTCCCTTCTGCACCGCTCTGTCCGTGACACTGACAGGCCCCCTGTCAGCCCAGCTGGAGGCTGTTGCGAAGGCTATAGGCGATATCGGGGGCTCGCCCGGGTGCGTGGCTGGCGCCGCGGAGCTGGCCGATGACATAGGGGTCATGGGCACCTCGGTCGTGAGCTTTTCCCCGGAGCCGCCTTCCATGTCCTGGTACGAGTGCCGCGGCGGGGCGCGGCTGAAGGGGCGGGACAGCCAATTGTCGCTCATCAGCCGCTCGCGGTTGAGCAGGACGCGCCGCCGGTGGAGGATCCTGCACCCGAAGAACGCCAGGCAGAGCAGGATGCCCCCTACCACGATGCCGCCGATAACTGCGCCCCCGATTTTTGCGCTGTGGGCGAGAGTATCAGCGAGAACTCCGGGCTTAGGGCAAGCGCACTCACGCATGCGCAGCCTTCGCGGCCGGACTTGAGTTGTTGTTGACGCTCTGACTGTTGTTAGTGTTCACAGGCACGAATCCCGTCATGGTCTGCGTGCCTCCCCCGTAGTGCGTGGTCAGGACCTCCGTCGTCTGCACCACGCTGTTGCCAATCGTGGTCTGCGTGGCGAACGTCTCGGTGGTGGGTGTGGCGGGAAACACGGTGACCCATGTCGAAGCGATGGAAGAGTAGGGGCCAGTCCACTTGCCCGGGGTCAAGGAGCTGCTGTGGAATATTAGGAGGCATTTCGTGGCAATCAGTCGAGGCGAAAACATACCCGGAGGCTATCTGCGTTGCCGGCGCGGAGATGGGAGAGCTCTCTCCGCCGATGCTGGTACTCGCAACCCCGCCGGAGCTTCCCGTGGCAGTAATTGGACTCGGGGTGGAAGCGGGAGTGGATATGACAGTAGAAGGAGGTGGCGTAGACTGCGTCGGAGGCGAAGACGTAGCTGGGGAAGAGGCCGCCGTCGTCCGCGCAGTTTGCGTGCTCTCCGTTGTGGGTGTATGCGCAGGTTCCGAACTCGTGCTTGGCGTCGGAGTAGGACTGGCAGTCGAGGTTGTTGGTTGGGCAGTCGCAGACGCGGTTGTGTGTGTAGGCGGGGGCGGGCTTGCGGTCGAGGAAGCTGAAGCTCCCCCGCCACTTTGCTCAGTTGTCGAGGAGGACGCCATAGATGATCGGTCTTGGGGGGTGTAAAATGAGTGTGGGGGCTCTGTGTGCCGGTGAGGGGGGGTGCTATGAAGACAGTTGAGGTATCGCTAAAGAGTGACTTGGATCAGAGGTGCAGAGCTGGTGCACATTCACGGCCAGTGTAAGACCACCTTGAGCGTCAGAGCGGGAAAGAGGGGAGAGGGAAAGGATTAGCCTCTCCTGCCGTGGACTATCTTCTATTAGTGTTTGCGCGCAATGGCGCAGCCGGCAATTAGCACCGTGATATTGGACACCAATGATGTCGTCAACATATCCTAAAGCGGTCATGGACTACACGTTTTGGGACTCGCGCTCCGTAGCCATGGTAAAACATGTCTCGTGAGTCGTGACGCGATCCAAGGATCAGACGCGCTGGAAGGTCCATAAAATTTCGAGAAGCAATATTGATTGAATGCGCCATGCAAGGTTCCGAACTTGCAGACGACTATCCATTAGCCTTATTCGTAATCAATCGACATGCCGATATATGCTGATGGCCGCCCAATTTGAAGTCAACCTCAAGCGCGACGCCCAAGTGACACCAGCCAATGTTTATAGGGGTGCGAGAGGCGCAATGATAGATCGAACAGTTTGAACCCTTTTATGATATGATACAACACCCTTTATATATTATGCGTCGACATGATGCACCTGATGCGATGACGGGTTGTTTGCTGATATTGCAAGGCTCACCCTGGTTCACGAATCACCACCTCCCACGCCCAGGGTTGTATGTGACAGTATAGTCTCGAACCGATGACAAGCGACAAGAAGTTGAAGCGATAAGTGAGACGCTTTGGCACATGTGCATCGTTGGCGGCTGGGTGCTGGCATGGGAAACAGGAGGGTTGCTTCGAATGTCAGTTTGACAATAGAGAAGCGTAAAGTCCTATTTTGAAAGCAACTATCCAACCTACGCGCGTTCGTATCGGATGCTGGCACAGTCCAGTGAGCTACAGCGAACCACGCCAGACCTGTGGACTGTGAGGAAGCCAACTTTGCTGCGTATCTTCGACGATGAATGGGATGAATGATTCAGAGCCAAAATTTGAGATTTCAGCAAAAAGCTAAATGTTGAGACCAGCCAGCATGATGGGACCTTGAAGCTAGAAACGCTGTGTCTCACCGGAGCATGCCATACATACTGACCGAGCTCATCCTTTATCGCCGCCGCCGCCGTTCAAACCCTAACAAGGCATGAGCTGCGAGCGCACGGACAGGAGCAAACACACTTACCTCACATGAACACACAGCGGCCTCATCATCGCGCAGGAAATCGGTGACCGCAAGGCATTTCAGGCAGGAATGCAAAACATAAAGCGACACGTTCCGGCAGCATCCGGAGTTCAAGCAGGTTCGACCGATTTGTCTGGCGATTATCCTAAGTAGACTAAGCCAGATAAGTCATGCATACATACCTCAAAGACAGTTGTGCATCGAGGGACGCCTCGAGTCGTCCTCCTTCCCTTACATCCGAGTGCGAATTGCCCAAGCATCATGCCAGCGCAGATGAGTCTTGGCCCAAGTTCATGCAGGCGCGCATGCCGAGATCTAGGCGTCAGCAAACCACAAACCACATATATTGCCACTGCATGTCAGAAAAGAACCCCAGGTAGTCGACGGACACTGATGGGATGCGAGTGGAAGAGCACGGAGGCACCCGAGACTCGAGATGACTCCATAGACCGAGACTGCAAGGCACCGTGTAGATAGCTAAGCACCCATAGCAAAATGCTAACTCGTATCCCTGTGTTATGTTCGTGTAGCTAGAGGCGGTAAGAGAATTGGGGAAGCAGTTCATACACAACAATGTTTGCGACAATGCTGGGGTGAAAGTTGATCGAGTGTTTGACCATCAATAGGGGCCGCCTGAACAGCGTCATCTCTCCTCGAACCGCTTTAACGAGTGCCTCATGTTTTCAAATCTGAAAGAGGTTGATACTAGGCCAACATTTCACCAAATTTCATCCACGTCTCAGGCTCTCAGCTGATCCAACCACGTTGCCGGAATGTCTCCCATTGGCAGATACTCGCTCACATGGTCCGTTACTTATTGCGAAATTGGGAAAGGACGATTGCACAATCTTTATCACGATCACAACAGCCTCCCACAGCCTGCAATCATTGGCACAGTCATACCCAAAACCATTCGAAGGCGGAGTAGAAGAAGGGGTTCGTGCGACGGTCTAACGGGCCTGCAACAGAGCCAACAGCCTCGATGTCTGCAGCTTCGAATGTACCTGCTGTCGTGAGTCCCAGTGCCGATATCAAAGCCGTGGTTGCTAACTACGTGCTGAAATACCCAGTCGTTTTTGACTACATCCACGTCGGGTAACGCCAGCGTCTACAATATCAATGGCAATGTATATGCAACCAACACTAGGTCAGCATCCCACATAGTTTCTTCCATTCGAGATAGTAACCCCATCTCAGACACTATGATCTCCTCAAGACTCTTGATCCCGTTACTATGGACGCTACTTCTCGACCCCAATGTTTGGCTGGCACCCGTACGGAGATTTTGCGAAGCTTAGCTCAGAACCTCACGGCACCTTCTCCCGAGGCGAATGTGATTTGGCTGTCTGGTGTTGCTGGAGCCGGCAAAAGCACCATCGCGACAACCATCGCAGAACTGCTTCGCGCTCGCGGTCAGCTCGGGGCGTTCCTCTTCTTTGACAGGAATTCTCCTGCCCAAAACGGACCTGATGGTGTCATTCGCACGCTGGCTTATCAATTGGCGCTGTCTAACGACATACTGAACGATACTATCAGTAATGCGATTGCGCAAGATTTGCAGATCGCCACCAGGCCTCTCCGTTCCCAATTCACGGAACTCCTGCTCACACCCCTCCAAATTTGTTCGCCCAGAATGAGAACCCCCATGATCATTATTCTGGATGCTCTAGACGAATGCGGTGACGCCTATTCAAGGAGAGCTCTTCTACATCTCCTTTCGGAACAACTTCCCCTCACACCTCACCGTGTCCGTTTCCTCATCACTGGTCGTCCAGAACTCGATCTCAACAACACCTTTTGCTCTCGACCCGGGGTGAAGTCGATGTCGTTAAACGCGTCCGAACAGTCCAGTATAGCGGATGTGCAACTGTACATCCAGCACGAGCTGGCCGAGCTTTATCGAACAAGGCAAAGCAGCGATGAGCTGCCGCAAAATTGGCCTGGGACAGCCAGAGTACAGCAGCTCGGCGAGCGCGCGAGCGATTCATTCATTTGGGCTGCGACTGCTATGAAATATCTACACACTTCTGACGATTTACAAGATGGGCTGGATCGATTATTAAACCAAACAACCTTTACACTCGATGACCTTTACGCTACCGCTCTTCGGTCAGCGATTGATTGGGGCACGAATGGAATTTTCGCGGAGACATGTCGGAAGATCCTGGGAGCAGCAGTCGTTGGGCGAATTGCCCTCACTGACGACCTGATCGTAGAACTTCTAGGATTGCGAGACTCAAGATCATGCCGCGTCGTATTGCGGAGATTGGCTTGCTTGCTCCAATGGTCGGAGGGCTTGCCCGTCAGAACTCTCCACGCTTCTTTCGCCGACTATCTTGTCGACCCTGACAGATGCGGGAACGAACCATGGTTCGTGGACAGGGCACAGTGTCACCTCGAATTCGCAGTAGGGTGCTTGCGTACAATGGAGGCGCGTCTGTGCTTCAACATATGCGGATTGGAGACCTCACACGCGATGAATCGAGATATCCCAGACCTCGCGAAGCGTGTCGCTAATTCTATCTCTCGAGTCCTCGCATACTCTTGTCGCTTCTGGGCTGAGCACCTTAGCCACGCGGGTGCGGCGTATCAACACCTCCATCCGCAGATTCTCGGATTTTTCCAAAATCGGTTTCTCCATTGGCTCGAAGTCCTCAGCCTGACAGGGGAAGGTCGCGCGGCTCTTCCATCAATGAACCTCGTCAAAAGTCTCTGTGGGGTAAGCATGACATGAAAAGGAGCCGTAATGTTGTACTAATGCAGACACAGAACCACCCCGGTGATCTGCAAGCCTTCGCCATCGATGGTGCGAAGTTTTCGAGGGCATTTGCGAGTGTCATTGCCGATAGCGCCCCGCATATTTATGTGTCCGCCTTGGCTTTTGCCCCTTCCAGATCTAGAATCAAGAATCAATACGCATCGACATTTCCGGGCACGCTTCGAGTGCAAGCTGGTGCAAACATGTACTGGCCGTCTTGCGAGCTGATCATCGGTCATCCGGACGAGATTGTATCCTCCGTAGCGTTTTCTCCCAACGGAGAGCAATTTGTGTCATTTGCGTTCCATTTTATCTACATCTGGGATGCACAGACCGGCGAACAAATTCTGCAGCTAGACGAGAAACAATTTGAAGACGGCGACGACGGCTACAATGACAATGTGGAGGCAGTTGCGTATTCGCCTGACGGGAAACGCATAGTATCAGGCTCGTGGCGCGGGACTGTGTTTATCTGGAATGCACAAACCGGTGCTTTACTTGGACGACCCTTCCAGGGTCACAACTACGGATTGAATTCAGTAGTGTTCTCTCCAGATGGAGAGCGAATCATGTCGTGCAGCTCCGACGACCATAATATCTCTATCTGGCGCGTATCGCCGTGCACGCTAGTAACAGAAATATCCTGGGGCTCCACCGCCGATGTTACCGACTCGCCAGGGGGCCGCAAACCCTCGTTGTCGGTGGCTCTTTTCCTAGATGGCGGCCGTGTCTTATCATGCTCATCTCGTGATGGCATCCATGTCTGGGATGCATGGACGGGGAAACTTATTATAGGGCCATTCGGGGGGCGCCCAGATCTCCTTTGCTCGGTGGCCGTCTCGCCAGACGGCGAGCGCATTGTGTCGGGCTCCGAGGACAAGACCATCCGTGTATGGAACGCACGCACAGCTGAACTTGTTGCAGGGCCATTTGTAGAACACTTGCATCGGGTTTCATCCGTGGCGGTGTCGCTTGACGGCAAGTACATTGCGTCGGGCTCCGCGGACAAGACCATCCGAATATTGTCTCTGCAAACGGGCGAGCTCATCTCGGGACCCTTCACGGGACATGCTGGGCCGGTGTGTTCGGTGATCTTCTCTCCGGACGGAGAACGTGTGGTTTCTGGCTCGGACGACGGGACCGTTCGGATCTGGAGTACATGGTCAAGCAAGATCGCCGCGAAGCCGTGCGAGGGACATAACGAGTCAATTCTCCTGGCGCAATTTTCACCAGATGACCAGCATATCGTGTCTGGCTCGCGAGATGGCGCCATTTGTACTTGGAACGCGTGGACGGGAGAGCTCATTTCCAAGGTGTTCACGAAGGTGGACAGTGAGGAGGTGGCACGGATGGCATTCTCCCCAGACGGTCTGTACGTTGCAATAGGCTCCGCCGACGGGCTTATGAGCCTTTGGGATATCGAGAAAGCAGAGCTCATTGGGGGGCCACTCAAAGTTTACAAAAAGTGGCTGTGGTCCCTTTCATTTTCACCTGATGGAGGGCGAATAGTCAGTTCGGGCATGGATGGGAAAAACTACAGCACCACCAAGATCTGGAATGCGCGGACGTTTGAGGAGGATGCCAAATTCGATGGAGCCAGCAACGCGACATTTTCCCCGGACGGAAGGCGCATTGCGGCGGTTTCGGGGGAACGCATCTATGTGTGGGACGTGGAGAAGGGCAGTCTCGCTATCCCTCCAATCATATACCCCAGGGCTTCCTGCTCATCTGTGGAATTTTCGCCGAGTGGGGACTATATCGTGACATGCTCCGATGGCCGTGTCATTGGAATATGCATATGCGATGTGCGGACAGGCGATGGTTTTGTGTTTGGGATACTCGGGGAGGACACCCGCAGAGCTGAGCGATACTCTGGCGTGTGTTTCTCGCCAGATGGAGATCGCGTCGTGTCAGTCTCGTGGGGCGGCATCGCCTGCGTTTGGGATGTCTGGACGTGCGACCGCGTCGCAGGACCCTTTGAAGGCCACATCAAAGACGTGGGCATAGTGATGACGACCGAAAGAGCCGACTCAGTGGCGTACTCGTCGAGCGGGCGGCGCATCGTCACAGGCTCATGGGATGAGACCATCCGCGTCATTGACCTGGACTTGGATGCGCGCTGCCAGCTACGCAGTGGGTATTGTTCCACCTCCCAGCTGAAAGATGGGTGGATGCAAAATTCGCCTACTGAGCTGCTCTTCTGGGTACCCCCCGCGTATAGACTCGGGCTGTACCGGCCTTACAACAGTCTGTTTATTGGCCGAGGATCTACTCGGCTTGATATCAGCCAGTTTGCTCACGGGGAAAATTGGACTCGATGCTATAGTCCTACTGGTGCACAGACGTCGCGCTTTGTTTACGATGAAATTGCTTCGGTTGCTGCGCTTTTAATGAACTTGTATCTAATTCTCAGGTATGTTTCGGATTGGACCCGCGCGATATAAATCTAACTCAGAGTAGCCCAGAATCTGCTGGATTTTGATATCGATAACAGGCCCTATATACAGCTTGACAAGGGCCCTCGTGGCGTGAGCGGTGATCTGGAATACAAGTCGTGACGGGGAGTCCTAGGAATCCAGCGAGTGTTACAGATGGGCACATCGTGAAGTAGGAGGCGGCGCCATCCTGGACACACAAACGCCACCTTGGCTATCTATTATTTACACCATTCATGTCTGTATATAATATGCATAGGGACGCAAGCAGAAGCTTGGAGCAAGGCCATGATCCAGCGAGAATCACATCAAGTTTCTAGACGCTGCTGGAGATGTTTCGCCGTTCAACTCGAGACGGTACCGCCAGCTCAAGTGATCTGGATACGGTGCGGGTTTCGAACGCTATGCAGGCGTGACAGCTCATCCTATCGAAGTAAGCTGGCGCGTCCAGATTGCGAGGCCTAACTAAAGTCAGAACAGGGTGGTGATGGGAGTGCTCAGGCTGCGACTTCATGTGATAGTATGGCGTCCGCGCTATTCCTGACAGCGAAGCGGGAGATACTAGACGATATGGGAGGATATGGGTGCTCGACGAATAGATCTTCATCTTCAGCCTGGATCCTGCATAAATGGAAGCGACATTGCGAGATGAGATGAAGTTTAGGTCGTCACTTGCAGGACTTGGAATATCGTAGATGCATCCAATTGACCAGGCGCAGGGTACCAAAGAGGCACCGAAACACAGCATTCAGGGGTCGCGGGACGTTTGTTTATCTTACAGCAGCTCCAGTTCTGACGAGTCGGCGTTGTTCGGCACAAACACACATAGCTTTTACTACCACCTCCTTGCTCTTTTTCATGTGTTGAGCTCATTTGGATCTCTATGTCACGCGCAGGTCGTGATTCAGAGCCAGCGTCTGGCGATGCACTGACATTGCGGAAGCTTGCCAAAGAAATACCAGCGGGTAGCTTCCCTGCTCTAAGAGCTACCGCTCCAGCCCAGTCCACTTTCGAAAGCAGCAACGAATTTCAGCCGATGCCAGTCTTGGTATGTTATTCCCTGATTAAGTATCCTCTCCCTAATGCACCACAGGCATTCAATACTAGCAGGACATCTGGCGGAACAGTCATAAATGTAGCAGGGGATTACATTACATGCACAGGACAGGAGGTCCACACAGGTCAGCGTCAGACTCGGGATATAAATATCATCTCTCATTCATTGCGACTGCTTTTAGATGTAAAAATAAAATCATACTCCGCTCTGGACAAGCTCTTGTATGCGAATGGTGCGTCATGGAGTCCAACACTCGTATGCTTGCCCGGCACGCGAGTTACTATGCTCTCCGAGATCCGCGATTGGTCGTACTCGCTAGATCAGCGCAATCTCCTCCTGGTAAAGGGCGTCGCCGGATCAGGCAAAAGCGCCATAGCTCACTCTGTCGCCCAAGCACTCCACGAATGTGGTCTTTTGACCTCCTCGTTTTTCTTTGATCGCGAATCCAGCTCTCGCAATACGTCCCAACTGCTGCTCACTACAATTGCGCGCGATATCGCCAGCCTTTACCCCGCTATTGCTGCAGACATCAGTGCAACTCTGGAGAAAGAGCCTGCGCTGGCCACTGCGAATCTCTCTCGCCAGTTTGAATCTTTCATTGCAGGTCCTCTGCGTCGGCATTCAATTGACCGCCAAATTATCGTGGTGATCGACGCGTTGGACGAAGCCATTCGTGACGACACAGATACTGACTTGCTCACCATACTCCGCGACGATCTTCCCAAGCTTTCACGGCGCTGTCGCTTCATCATCACCTCACGGCCGACAAGAGTCATCGAACAATTTCTCTCCAGGAAAGATCACGTTGAATCATTTCACGTCGACATTAGTTCTCTCGAAAATTGCCAGGACATTTCAGCTTACGTCGATGCCATGCTGCAAGACGATACGATATGCTCCCAGATGGGATCTCCGTGGCCAGACGAAGCGCTGATATGCGATCTAAAAATGATGGCGGGCGGACTCTTCATATGGATAGCCACAGTATTTGCGTACCTTCGCAGCGCTCACAGGCCCAGAGCCAAGTTGCGTGCCCTGCTCTCAAAATCCCATCCACAGGGCCTGCTAGAACCTACGAAGAAGATCGACAATCTCTATGCAGCCATTCTTGAGGTCTGCGGCGACTGGGATGATGCAGATTTCCGCGAGGACTACGCCATGTTCATGGGGGCGATCATGGCAGTCAAACGACCCTTGTCGATCGCGGCTCTGCGCGCTTTGCACGGCGAGAATCAGGAGCTGTCCTTACAACGTCTTCCTCAAAGGTTCGGATCCGTGCTGGTCGGACCGCACGGCGAGCATGAGCCCATCCGCACCTTGCACCTGTCCTTTCGCGAATTCGTTACAATCCGTGCCGCTGACAATGCACAGACAAGCAAATTTTTTCTGTCGGAAAAAGAGCACAGCGAAAGGCTTGCACAGCTCTGCATCCGGACGATGGTTCGTGAACTGGCAGTTGCGCCCGTAAAAGGAACGGGCTATCTTGCGGGGGAATACGCTGACCCTCCTGGCATTCCGAAGCTCGATGGGGTATCCGAACAGCTTCTATACAGCTGTGAATCCTGGGGCGACCACATTCGTAATATCGAGAGACCAACTGCCGCCATTGTAGGAGCTCTCCAAGAGATGCTACTCCACCACAATGCCACTTGGGTCGAGATCGTATCATCCTCGAGCGTTTTTCGAGGATCATTGGGTGTTCGAAGCTGGCTGCAGGTGAGCTTGCCATTACACCGCGAAGATTGAGCTCATCATGGGTACGTCAACAACCCCAGGCTAACCTCCCTGCACTGCTAAAGCTGCATGACGATCAATCCCAAGCATTAATTCTGCTCAACCTTTCGAAGCACCTGCGCTACCTCGGACGTCTGGAAGAAGCCATGACAGCCGCCGAGGACTCAGTGCATCTGAATCGGGCGCTCGCAGCCGATTCGAAGCCGCCCGCGCAGTCAAGCGCAGGCTTCGCGCGTTCGCTGGCAAACCTCTCCAGCTGCTTAGCATATTGCGGCCAGCCGGAAGCAGCTCTGGCGGCGGTCCAGGAGGCCCTCGCCTTGTACCGTGTGCTGGCAGCAGAAGAGCCAGCGGCGTTCAACCCCTGGCTCGCCCAATCCCTCGTTAACCTATCCGATCGCCTGATTAGGCTGGGGCGCCGCGAAGAGGCTCTGGCGGCCATCCAAGAGGCTGTAGTACTGTACCGTGCGCTTGCGGCGGCACGGCCGGCAGCCAATGCCTGGTTCGCGCACGCGCTCAACAGCCTCTCGGTCGGCCTGTCCGATCTCGGACAGCACGAGGAGGCGCTGGCGACGGTCCAGGAGGCCGTGGGTCTGTACCGGGCGCTTGCATCCGAGAAACAAGCAGCGTCCAGCTCCGACCTCGCCGTGTCCCTCCACAATCTGGCTGTGTGCTTATCGGCACTTGGGCGATGCCCCGAGGCTCTGGTGGCCATCCAAGAAGCCGTGGACCTGCGCAACACGCTCGCGGCAGAGCAGCCCGCGGAATTCAAGGCCCACCTCGCGCACTCCCTCATCACCCTGTCCAAGATCCTGTCAGATCTGCATCGGCTGGAAGAGGCGCTAGCGTCGATTCGGCAGGCGGTGGCTCTGTGCCGGGTGCTCGTCGCGGAGCAGCCAGTGACGCCGGGCACCAACCGTATCACCGCTGACCTCGGCGTATGCCTCTACAACCTGTGCGTTTACTTGTCTGACCTTGGGCACCACGAGGAGGCTCTCTGCGCCATCCAGGAGTCGGTGGCGCTGTACAGAATGCTCGCGGCCGAGCGCCCGGCGGTACACGATGCTAAGCTGAAGAACTCGCTAGGCCAGCTGGCCAAATGTCTGGTGAATAATAGGCGTGAAGAGGAGGCGCAGGTTGTATCCCAAGAGCTGATCAATATTACACCTTGACGCCCTAGCTGCCACTTGCCGATTTTCTTTTTTGTGGGCCTCACGTTGGGAAGGAAGCGCAGTTGAGCATGGGGCGTACGTTTAACTAGTAATTTCACCAGCGACGAATTGGCCTGGAGCTATGTATGCGTGTGAACTCAAATCCGAACTGCCGAGGACCTCGAAGGGCGCGTTGCAATTGCATGCCCAGCAAGGCACATGCGGCGCGTAACGGTAAAGCCTAAACACACGACGTCATATCCAGGACCATCAATTAATCAAAGGCAAAATACAACAAGCGCACCCGAAACACAAAAAAGCGTCGCTTAGCAAACTCGAGCTCGGGCGGGTTGGAGGGCAGAAAGCAAAGCAATAATAATATTCAGGAAGCAATGGATGCACAGAGAACGCGGCCATGGACGGCATAGGCAGATCCGAATATACACAACACGACATGACAGACCCATAAAACCAGAACTATATCGGGAGGTCGCGCGCGTCCACGACGAACGCCTCCCGGGCCTCCGCGCGCCCGCCGAGCCCCGCCATCTTCAGCCACCCCGCGCCCCACTGCGCCTGCTCCGCGCCCGGCGCTGCGGCCTGCAGCTGCACGTCGAAGCGCAGGTGCGGCCGGCTGATGCCGAGCTGGTGCGTGAAGAGGTGGCACAGCACCACGAAGAAGAGCAGCCCGACGACGAGGGCCGTGCGTGCTCTGAGGGTGACGGCGGAGAGCGCGGCGGGGAGGTGCGCGAGGCGGTCGCGCAGGGTCGGCTTTGGCGAGAAGGCGATGTAGAACTCGAAGTCGCACGTGGGCGAGGAGGGCGTGACGATGATCGCGGGGATCGAGGACTTCTCGCCGGCCTGGGGGAGCGAGAGGTCTGCGGGGTGCGTAGGATGAGTACGAGCATGGGCAAGATAGAGAGGGGGTGTTGGGGCTCACCGAGGGGCGCGGGGATGAGGGTGTAGTCGAGGCGCTGAGGGAGGCGGTTGAGGCGGCGTCCTGGATTCCTGGGTGATTAGCGATGATAGCTATCTTTAGGCAGGATATATGCGCACCTTGTCTAGACATGATTGCAGATTCGAAAAACTTGAAAGTCGTTGAACGTTTTGTGATGGGTGTTGGGTTGGAATGTATGCGGGATCTAAGCAGCAAAGTGGGAATTCAAACAGCAGGGGAGCGACGACGAGAAGCAGAAGCAGAAAACGAGTGTGGGGTAAATGAATGAATGCGTCGTCCGTCTGGCAGACAGAGAGGCACTGGGATGCGCACGAGTCGGGGCTGGTGGGAAATGAAGAGTCTTGAAGAACCAAAGGCGGAGCTGACAAGGAATGGTCGTTGTCACGTAACTGACTAAGCTTCTAGGCCCAAATGAATCCGGAACCGGCCCTGCCTCGACCGTTGCCTAACTCGGCCGCCCACCGCCCGCCGTGCGTCTGTGAATAGATAAAATAGACAAAACCAGTACAGAAACAGTGGCAAATCTAACAAAATAGGAGCAGATACAGCGAATTCGAGTCGGTGCCACCCACAAAATACAGCAAACAGACCATCCGAGTAATTCCCCCGGATGTCGCAATTATCCGCCCAAACCAGGAATTTGATTTCAGTATCTCTCCTCCTAGCTCCTCCACCTACCCCAAATCCCCGCGCCCCTCGAGCTCGTTGCCATCCGTCTCCCACACCAGTACCTCTGCCTATGCCTGCCTAACACCCTTTTGTCTCGACCGGGACGCTCGAGGTGAATCTCGCCAAGGGATCCTTGTTTTACTACAGCTCAGGTTACGGCTCAGGTTGCTGCCTGCGTCCCTCTGCATACGACACATATATGGAAGTGGTATATGTAACAAATTTGATATCTGTAACAATTGCGCGGCCTGGACTAGCACTATGCACTACTTCAGGAATAATACGCGCTCGATTTCCTGATTTCCCGGCCGCGATTTCAACTCCAGACCCCTACTTGCACTGCGAGTACTTGGACATAGCTCTTTCAATATCTTCATCGCTGAACTACCAGACAAGAGGTTTGAAATTCCATCATACGGACAACATTTTGAAACATACCTGACAATTGAAATCGAGTCAGCTAAGTCGCATCGACTGATGACATTATGGTATCGCCATCTGAATCGAACATGTAGGCAGTAGGAGTGTAGCATTGAGTCCAATCCTCTCCGTGAACAAAATCGTTGAGATTAAGCTTAGTAGATTCTCGGCCAATGACAAGGCTGTTGTAAGGCCGGTATAGCCCTGATCTATACACCGGGGGTACCCAGAACAGTAATTCAGTGGGCGAGTTCTGCATCCATCCGTCTTTCAGCTGGGAGGAGGAGCAGTACCCGATGCGTGGCTGGTGGTGCGCATCTAGGATCAGGTCAATGACACGGATGTTTCCATCCCATAAGCTCGTGAGGATCGATTGTCCGTCTGACGAGTACATTATTGAGTCCTTCCCCCGGTGCCACACCGAGGAAGCTTCTTGGGCATGCCCTTCAAAGGGTCCCGCGGCGAGGTCGCCGTTGGAGATATTCCAAACGTGGATAGTGCCGCCCAGCGAGACTGACGCGATGCGGTCTCCGCCCGGCGAGAACGCAACACCACAATACCACCTGGTCACGGGGCAGAACTGTTCGAGTTCCCCAAAAACAGATACGTATCCTGTCTGCACATTGCAAACGCAGATGGAGTTATGGCGATGTGCTACGATGTGCTCTCCGCTTGGCGAAAACCTCAGAGTACTCGAGGAATTCGATTCGAAGGGGGAGGTCATTGACGGGAGAATGGGATTCCTCGTCTCCGCGTCCCATATGTAAAAATTCTTGCCTGAAAACGCTGCAATGCGCTTCCCGTTGGGGGAAATTGCTATTGAACTGTACTCATCGACCTCGGCTAGCACTGCAATGAGCTGAAATGTCCGGGCATTCCAGATCTTGATGCTGTTAGGGGAGACTTCATTCGTTCCCAAACCGACCAATTGCTCTCCGTCAAGCGAAAACGAAAGACACTCCACTTTCACCTCGTACGCCTTGCACGGCTTCCCAATGGGCCCCGACTTCTCGGTATCCCAGAGGCTCACGAACCCTTTGTTAGATACCGCTGCAATACACCGCCCATCTGGGGAGAATGCCATCAGCGACGACTTTCCCACATCAGCGAAAGTCTTGGAAACGGGTTTTCCGGTCAACACGTTCCAGGTCCAGATAGTGCCGTCATCTGAGCCAGACATGATATGCTGGTCATTTTGGGAAAACTGTACTAGAAGCGTTGCACCACCGTGTCCCTCCAATTGCTCCGAAGCGAGAGGCTCGCTTAGCGTACTCCAGATGCGGATAGTTTTGTCGGCCGAGCCAGAAACTACACGTTCTCCGTCTGGGGAGAACATTACAGAACGCACTTCCCTGGCATGTCCCACCAATGGCCCCGAGACGAGCTCACCCGTACTCAGAGACGATATTCGCACGGTTTCGTCGAAGGAGCCAGACGCAATGCAACTCCCGTCTGGTGACACTGCCACAGTTCGAACATGGTCCGTATGTCCTCCAAATGGCCCTGCAATCAGCTCAGCTGTGCAAGCGTTCCATACATGAATGGTTCCGTCATCGGAGCCCGAAACGAGTTTGATGTCTGGCGTGAGCTGCGGGACAACCGCGAAGCAAACGGGATTCGTGTGCCCACCAAATGGCTTTGTAATGAGTTCACCCGTCCGTGTACGCCAGACGTAGATGCCATCGCGAGATGAACATGATAAAACGCGTTTGCAATTCGGGGAAAAGACCACCGCTAGTGGGTGCCATGCGCCGTCGGTCACATCGGTGGTGGATGCCTTGAACGGCTTGGTTACCCAGAATGGTTCGTGCGACGACACATTCCAGATACAGACAGTATGGTCCTGCGAAGAGCTCGACATAATTCGCTTTCCGCATGGAGAGAACGCTACTGATCCCAATTTGTATCCGTGAGCTGATCCCAAATCATAGCTGCGACTTTTTAAGGGAGGTCCAAGTAATGCAGGGGTTTGTGCCAAATCCCAGATATGGATAGTCCCGTCGATCGAGCCCGACGCTATCTGTTCCCCGTTAGGCGAAAATGCCACAGCAGCTACATAGTCATTAACATAGTCCTCGCGGTAGTGGTACTCCTCGTGGGAGCAATTCTCCTCGTCATCACCGTGGATGGTCCCGTCGATCGAGCCTGACACTATCTGTTCCCCGTTAGGCGAAAATGCCACAGCAGCTACATAGTCATCCACATAGTCCTCGCGGTAGTGGTAGTCCTCGTGGGAGCAATTCTCCTCATCGTCACCATCAGCAAAACCTGGTGCAGATTAAATGTCTAGAAAGAGCTGAGCAGCACCGGCCAAGTAGGGTACATACCTGGGAAGCTCTGTACAGAGCTGTACAAACAAAATGCGCCTACTAGGTTTTGCTGCTGACAGTCCTCATCGTCGTTGTCGCAGGCCATGTCGTCGCAGGCCTCGTCGTCGTCGCAGTCGTCCTTGTTGTCATTGTCCTTGTCGTACACGTCCTCGTCGCCCTTGTCCTTGTCCTTGTCCTTGTCGCCATCATCGTGTCTCAGATCTTTGTACCTCCTGTCTATGTGTCTCCTGTCTAGCTCCAAAGTTCGATCCCCGGTCTGTGCATCAAAGATGCAGACGTAGTGGTCCACAAACGACACAAGTCGCCCTCCGTCGGGCGAAAACACCACAGATTCTACTGCTTCGGGAAGGTCGACAGTCAACTCGCAAGACGGCCAATGCGTACTTGCATCGGCTTGCACGTGAAGTGTGTTTTGGAATGTCGATGTATATTGTTTCTTGATGACAGATGTGGAAGGGGCAAAAGCCAGGGCAGACACATAAATATGTGGGGCACTGTCGGCAATGACACTCGCAAATGCCTTCGCAAAATTGACACCGTCGGTGGCGAATCTGTGCAAATCACCAGGATAGTCCTACATACTCATTAGTACAGCATCATGAATCTTTCTAATGACGTGCTCACTTTGCTCAGTTTCTTGACGATGTTCATTGATGGCAGTGCAATGTGGCTTGCCCCGATCAGACTGAGGACCTCGAGCCAATAGAGAAACCGGACTTGAAATAATTTGAGGATTTGGGGCAGGATTTGAGGGGCCAAAGTACCCGCGTGACTGGCGTGTGCGGCCCAGGAACGGCAAGTGTACTCAAGATACTGGGGAATGAAGGTTTTGGTGAGTGTTGGGAGATTCGGGACGTCTCGATTCATGAGATGTGATGTCTTCAATCTGCATATGTTAAAGCACAAACGCGCCTCCATGACACGCAAGCACTGGACAGCGAATTTGAAGTGACAATTTGCCTGATCCACGAACCAGGGTTCGCTCTTGCAAGCGATGAGATAGTCGGAGAAAGAAGCGTGGAGAATTGTGATGGGCAAATCCTCTGACAAGCGGAGCAAGCAACGTAGCTTCTGCAGTATGATCCAACAAGAATCCGAGTCTTTCAATCTCCAAATTTTGACAATCGTATCGAAGGTCATAGGGGCCTGCCCCACAGCAATAGCCCCCAAAATCTTCCGACAGATTTCTGTGGAAGGCTTTTTTGGGTCCCAGTTGCTGGCTGATCGAAGGGCGGTTGCGTACAAATCATCAAGGGAGATGGTGGTTTTGCTTGAAAGAGTTTGCAGACTTTCTTCTACACCGTCATATTCTTTGAGGTATTTTATCGCAGTGGCAGCCCAGATGAATGAATCGCCCGCATACCTGCCAAGCTGCGCTATTCTGTGCGCTCCGGGCCAGCCCGGCGGCAGTTTCTCAGTTTCTCGTCTCCTTTGATAAAGCTCCTCTATCTCGTGTCGGATGTAGATTAGCACATCCTCTTTGCCTGATTGCACGTATGTGTCCAGTGACATCGATACTATCCCGACGTGAGAGCCAAACGCGTTGCGCAGGTCGAACACAGGACGACTAGTTATGAAGAAGCGAATAGAATTTTGTAAGAGGGGAAGTTTTGCCGAGAGAAGGTATAAAAGAGCTTCTCTTGAACAGGCATCGCCGCATTCGTCGAATGCATCTAAAACAACGATTACAGGGTTCGTGATCATGGGCAAACAGGCTTGCAAGGGTTTGACTAGCAGCTCGTCGAACTGGGAAGAAAGGGGTCTGTCGATGATCCGCGAGTCTTGCCGGATCGCTTTACGGATCGCTTTCCTGAATGAGCTGTTATACTGCGCCAGCTGATATGCCAGTGTACGAAGGACACCTTCGGGTCCGCTTTGGCCGCTCCTGTCAAAGAAGAGGAATGCCCCTAGCTGATGGCAAGCGTGAAAGTAGTTCGCGATCGTTGTCGCGATCGTGCTTTTGCCAGCCCCAGCAACACCAGATAACCAAATCACGTTGGCCGCAGGAGAGAGCATTGTGAGGTCGTGTATCAAGCTCTCCAAAATGTCGACACGGGTGCCATTCAAACACTGGGGTCGGAGGGTGGCGTTCATGATCAAGGGTTTCAAAAGAGCCTTGAGGTCAGATGGTCTAGGACAGGGTCATTATTTGAATGGTAGTGACTACGAGGAATACCAACACAGTGTACATGTTGCCTGCAACGTTGGTGACGTTCTTGTTTTGTGTACTCGTAAAGATCTTCTTGATACAGAAGACAGTCAGAGATCGTGTGTATAGAGTTGATATACTACATTACTGTCAGGACTTACCGTCGAGGCTGTTGATTCTGAGCCCCTGTTTCTTCCTCGTCCATCCCTCCCTTCTGCGTCGAGCTTTGCGTCTCTGGACATAGCTAGGATTATAACAATGTGAAGGCAAGATTTTGTAGAGGTATGTTGGAGATCGTGATAGAGATGGTGCAACCGCGCCCTACTACAGCTTCACAGCAAGCCCGTTTGAGGACCGGTTGGGTGATATTCCTGCAGTGTAATGGGAGACGTGTATTTTGGTGTGACGTGAAAATAAGCAAGCGTATCAATGGGCAAATTGGGCATTGCCAATATTCCTGGGCGAAGCGTAGGCAAAGTAAACGCGAAGTAGAGGTAGTTTGCGCAACAGAGGGGTGTAGTTCCTCCGACTTTCGCGATTATCTCTGCCAATTCTCTACATCCTCCACTCATATGTCGCTCCTGGAGTCCTCTGCCCTGCGCACGACCCCCGCGCCCCTTGCTGCCACCCGTCTCCCATCTCAGGAGTATGCCCTCGCCCTCGCTGCCACACTCGACGCCTATGCTGTCGCCGCCTCCTCACCCACCAACGCGCTCTATCTGATCGACAAAAGCACACTCAAAAACGTTAGCACGCTGCCAGGGCACGCCGGTGCGATCACGGGGCTGCGTGCGGTGGACAGCATAGGTGGGGCAGAAGGCGGGGTGCTTGTGAGCAGCGGGCGGGATGGTGCGGTCAAGGTATGGGACACGCGCTCGCGATCGGTCGGCCTGCAAAGTAAGCCAAGCCCCATCGCCGCCCATCCGACGCGTCTGAAGAGCTGAAGCATGATTCGTACCCCCAGTGTCCGCGCCCGGCCACGCGCTGCTCGCCTTCGACGTCGCCCCCGACGGGCGCACGCTCGCCGCAGGCACCGACCTCGCGGGCGACGACGCGCTCGTGCTCTTCTTCGACCCCCGTGCGCCGCGCGCGCCGCTGCACACGCACTCCGCGACGCACTCCGACGACGTCACCGCCGTGCACTTCCACGCGGGCGGCGGCACGCTGCTCACCGCGTCCTCGGACGGGCTCGTGTGCACCTCGCGCGCGGGCGAGGCGGACGAGGACGAGGCGGTGCTGCACGTCGGGAACTGGGGCTGCTCCGTCGCGCAGGCGGGCTGGGTGCGCGTGTCCGCGGGCGCGCAGGTGTGGGCCGCGAGCGACATGGAGACATTCAGCTGCTGGACGGGCGAGCTGGATCTGCTGCAGTCGCAGGACATCCGCAAGCCGTCGGCGCACTCGCAGAGCCTGACGTGGGTGACGGACTACCTCATCGGGTGCCACAACGCGTCGACTGCCGGTGGTAGCGCGGGGTTAGGCGTGTTCGTTGGCTCGAACGAGTAAGTCGCCTCCGCCTCCTGATCATTTTGCCTGGCTGATAGGTGTGTGTAGAGGCGACGTCGCGCTGATCACCTCCTCACATCTCTCGAATGCGGAGGCGCCGTGGAGCCTTGAGCGATTGTGGACGCATGGGCATGTAGGCGTCGTGCGGAGTGTGCTGTGGGACGAGTCTGTGCGTCTTTCTTCTTTCCTGTTCCTTGCTTTGTACTAACAATGATGGCAGAACAACGTACTTCTCACTGGCGGAGAGGACGCCATTGTAAACGCGTGGACGTGTCCACCCCTTGTGCCGAGCAGTAGTGATGATGATGCGATGGATGTGGACATGGAGGGGCCCGAGTCGCCTGGCGCCTCACGGAAGCGGGGATGGGACGCGCGGGGAGGAGAAGACGAAGGAGGTAAAAAGGCGAGGAGAGCATAGTCTTTCCAGGCCGTGATATAGGTTAGGGAACGGGGCGATCCTTGTCGTTTGAGTAAGGCACAAAACACCATGACCGCTGCTAGGCAGGTGGCAAGAAGCAGGTTTGCCACCGGATGCCTCTCTAGATATCTAAGCGCATATCTATATGGTGGAGCAATTTTTTTGAGTTTTTATCGCCAGACTCTACGCAGAAATGATTCGATTTCCTGGGTGGCAAACTCAAAGTTGCCACCAAGGCACAGCAGCCACATCTGCTTCCGTGAGAGGCCCAAACTTCGGAACCGCTCAGCGTTACGTAACTTCCCCTTGTCCTCCCCTGTTTCTGCACCTCCGCTACCCAGAACGAAGGAGTTGCACGGATGTCGAACGACGCCTCCTGGATGCCCTCCACGGGCCGGCACCCCGTCGCCATAGGCTCCTCCCTGGGACGCGCGCTCAAAGCGCGCAAAGGCGCCCCCGCGGCGAAACGGGCGACGCTGCCTGATAAGGACTACTATTCTTTTCGATGTGCGTGCCCCAATCTTCCTGGATGTGCGGTGGAGAAGCAGGCGAAACTGACGCTGCGCAGACAACTTCAAGCCGGAGTCGATCGACGCGGGCCAACCGGGGTCGATCACCGTGAAGCAGGGCAGCGACGATGCGCCGAGCAGCGTCTCTGTTGAGCGATCGGGGACGCAGGTGGGCTTTGTTTCTCTGTTGCGTGCTGTCCCTCGCTGAGAATGTGCGTGTGGAACAGGAAGGGGAGCGGCATGTGTTCACCGGGACTGAGCAGACCGCGAACATGGAGTGCGTGTGCGTGCTCATATATGACGAGGAGACCGGGGTGAGTGCTGTTTAATCTTGTGTTAGCGAATATGCCCATGGGGTATGCAGGCTTTTACGCTTGAAAAGCTCGACTCGCTCGTCGTGCTAGCGTACGACAAGAAGATTGCCTCAGGGAGCCGACGCCCCTCCTCCTCGCGTGCGTGCAGTCTTATTGTCCACAATACATCTATTGTCCACGGACTGACAACATTTACACAGCCTTGGCACCCCCGCCCTCCCGCGCCCCGCTCGTCGAGGACCTCGACCTCGAAGCGCAGCTAGAGCGCGACCTCATGGACGAGGACGCAGAGGGCGAGCTCGAAGACGCGCTCCCCGTCCCCACCAAGCACGAAGAGGAGGAAGACGAACCCCTCCCGCCCCCGCGCGACCCCACCCCGCCACCGCGCCCCAAGCCGCGCCCCGCGAAGCCCAAGATGAAGCTCAAGCCCAAGGGCAAGCCTGCCGTAGAGGCGGCGCCCGCGAAGAAGCGCCGCGCGTCGCCGCCGCACGAGGGGCTCGCGCTCCCGGGCACGTTCGCCGCACCGGCGCCGCTCGCGCCTGCCCCTGCGCCGCCCGCACCCGCGTCCGCGTCCGACTCCGAGGACGACTGGGTGCCCGCGCTGCCGACGACCGCGCCGTCGCCGCTGCCGCCGTCGCCGCTGCCCCTGTCGCGGGACATATTCATGGAGGAGGAGGACGCGGAGGGCGTGGACGAGGAGATGGAGATGGAGGAGATCGACCCGGACGAGTTCGCGGCGGAGATGAACGAGCACCTCGATATCGACGAGGACCTGGAGGAGGAGGACTTCTTGGCGGCGGCTGTGGAGGAGGAGCCGTCGACTGGGCCGCCGATGTCTCTGAACCAGTTCGCAGGTGGCATGGGCGAGGTGGACGAGGACGACTATTCGTCGAGCGAGGAGAGCGATGATGATTAGGATTTGTCAGGTCTTGTCGGTAACTTATAACATGTAGCAACTCGGGCTCTGCATTCGCTTTCGCATTCAAATTGCTTCAATTGATACCCTATTACTATCCCAGCCTAATCTCAAAACAAAATACGCAAATGTCAACAAATAACTAACAAAATACATCGATGTCCGACCACGCAAAGTCCATAGCAAGCACAAACATACACAGGAAACTAGACTCAAGAAGACATCGACCAACCCATGACAAACGTGTGCCCGTCAGGCGACGGGCCCACATACTGGTTGGGGCCGCCGAGCGTCACGTCCGCGCTCCCACTATTTATGCCAGTGGCCAACGCGCCAGCTGCTGTCGCGGTCGCGCTGGCCTCGATGGAGCTCGCATCACCTGGGGAGATGGTCGTGGTGCTGGTGCTCTCCGAAGCAGATGCCGTGCCCGTCGCGCTCGCGCTGCTGGAACTGCCGCTGCCTGAGGAGCCGCTGCCCGAAGAGCCGCTTCCCGAAGAACCGCTGCCCGAAGAGGACGAGGACGAGGACGAGCCGGATTTCACGACGATGTCAATCTCCTCTGTGACAATGTCGATGAACGCCATCGCCGGGCCCGCGAGCACAGTCTCCGTCGCCTGGATGACCACGTCGTTCGCGAGCGCCTGGTCGTCCGACGTGACGAAGATCAGGACGGGCCCGTTGATGCCCGCGGGGACCGTGCACGCGCTGTACGGGAGCACGACGGCGGCGGGGAGGTCGCCAATCATCATCTGGCAGAACAATTTCTGTTTGCTGCGTCAGCGGGGTGCATGAAGGGGAGAGCGTGGGGCTTACGGAGGTGTCGACACTGCCGTTCAGCGCCGAAGACGAGAAGCTGAGGGTCGTGCCCGTGGTGACGGAGCCCGTGTTCGTGACAGCCAGCGCCGCGTTGGCTATGAAGCAGAATCAGCATGTGTCGCAAATCCAGCGGAGAAAAGCACTGACGTGTGATTCCGGTGTCGCAGCCCGAGATGAACGCGCCCGCGATAGCGAGCACCTGGGGCGGCGTGAGCGCCATGTCAAACGACGCAGGGATCGCCGAGCCGCCCGCGAGCACGTTCAGGATCGTCTGGTGGCGCGCCTCGACGGTCAGGATCGTCGCCGCCGCGCTGAGGAGCTGCGGATCCGAGATGAGCGTCGCGGCGCCGAGGTACGCGCCGACGCCGACGTTCTCGACCACGCGGGCCGTCGCGGCCATGGTCGCCACGTCGGTCAGGACGGACGAAAAGTCGAAGGTGCAGCCTGAGATGGGCTTGGCGCCTTCGGCGAGGATGGCGCTCTATCGATGTCGAATAAGCGGATGCGATTTCTAGGATGCGATATGCTTACCTGGAGGGTCGTCGAGTGCGTCGATTCGTCTAACTGGATACTGGTGAACAGCTGGATGGGAATCTGCGCATCGAAGAATCCGGCGGTGGTGAAGTCGGAGACTTGGAAGGTGGACAGGGCCTGCGAGTAGAACTGGGTTTCGAGCTGTTCCAGGACATCCGCAAATTCTACAAGTGATGTCAAAGATCAGTGCCGGGATTGCGGGGAAGATTCTTAATCACTGACGGAGGACAAGGATATCGGTAGCAGCGGCTCGCTTGTGCTTGAAGGGCAGGGCAGAGACAAGGTATGGTGCAGCCAGTGCGATGAGGGAGAGTGAAAAGCGCATTTGGGAGAATAGAAATGGGTCACAGAGCCTGCTGGGATAAAGAATGTAATAGAGCCGAAGCGAAAGCGAATGCAGGGGCGCAGCCCGTAGAAAAGAAGCTGTACCGTCCAGAACAGGTGGTCAGTGCATTGGCCACGGGCACAGGTGCATAAGACTTACAGAAGGACGGAAAGGGGGCGAAAGAGAATGAGATAGCGAGCGCCGTCGCCATCGCGCTTTTTGTACAGATGAGTGATTATTGATCCCAGTAACAGGACCTGATTCCAGTCGTGATACTGATAGACGTGTGTGCAGCTACGCGGTAGAGGTGGTGGGAGTGCCATGGATACCGTCGTCTTGAACGCGTGATAACAGGAGGAACTTTGTCAAAAGCCATAACCACAGTTCTCCGAGCTCCCCAGGCAGAGACCGAGTTATAATTGCGTACTCGCGATTGAGACAGTAGTCATGTTCGGGCAGGTCGGCCTCGTTGGATTTGGACGAGGTGAAGGTCCTTCGGAAATGACCGCCAAAAGCAACACGTCCTGCCTGGAGAGCCCAGCAAGTCATAGCAAAGCACCCAATAATCGTTGTAATGCTGAGATATCGTTATTGAACTTATATATGCCTTACGGCGAGAAACGATCTGAATTCGAACATGGTTGGCGTTGAAAAGGAGCACCGAAACTGTGCATGGGCCAAACGGACGCGGAAGCCGGCAGAAGTCGGCCCGCGGTCAACGTTGCCATGTCCCTCTCTTTGTCAATGTCAGTATCTTGCTATATCGTGAGTATTCCTGATAGGCTTGCCAACATTTTGTCTGAGCAATTTCGAAACTGGCCCAACCCACGCTTTTGGGCACAATGTTCTATGCCGCACATGTTTACAGTCACTATTTACTGCAAATATGCAAGGTTTTCATGCGTTGCATTGCCAGAATGACACTCAAATACGGTCGTAAGTGATTTCAAAGTGCAACGACCCGCCGTGATGCGGCGCTCATTTAATTCTCTATCGCGATTCGCAACAGGCTTCTTATAAACTCTAGTCTTCTCGTTGCTATCAAAGCAGTCATGTCCAAAGCGATCAGGTCTGAAGCAAGAGGGAGAGCTGGGCGACGCTCAGATAGACCTGCAAAGCCATAGCCAATAGCCTCGACATCTGCGACTGCGAATGTATCCGCTGTAGTGGGTCCTGGTGCCGATGATTAAGCCGTGGTCACTGACTGCGCGGTGAAATAATCAGCCATTTCTGACGATGGGCACGTCGGCTGATGCGTCAGCTTCCTTCATAGTCTCTTCCATCTGCGATAACGACCCTGTTGTAGACGGCTGATCTCCTCAAGACTCTCGATCCCATTATCACAACCGCCACCCCGACCCAGAGCTTCCATGCAAACATTCTACAAAGCCCAATTCGCGACCTCACAGCACCCTCTGCAGAGACGACCTGGTTGGCTGTCCGGCGTCGCCGGAGCTGGCAAGAGCACCATGCGACAACCACTGCAGAACTGCTCCGCGGCTGTGACCAGCTTGGGGCATTTCCCTCTTCGACAGGAACTCCCCAGTTCAAACCGGGTGTCGTGCGCACATCAGCCCATCAACTGGCGCTCTCTGACGCCACGATGATGCATGCCAATTGTGAAGCGTCGTCATTTAGACGCATATGACGAATGCGGTGATTTGCATTCTTGTCAAGGCGAGCTCTTCTGGCCTCCTTTCGAACACCGTCCTTCCTTTCGGGATACAGCAGTTTCGGCAGCTGGTGTTTCATCGGACGGGCGCGCATTCTGGCGGCCCAAGGCCTCATGGGATGCGTGGACGGGCGACTCCGTCCTCTTACCAACCATGAGCAGACGAGAGCACATCATAAGGGATTCTGTACGGGATTTTCACCGACGGGGATGCATCTTGCAGGTTCAGGATCAATGCGCGCGGATCTGGTTGCTGGCATCTGCGTATGAATTGCGCATGGGGTAGCTTTGTGGGACGGCTCGCGGCGCATGCTAACGAAGCGGCGGGCTCAATGGCGTTCGCCGATGGAGCGCACGTCGCGTCGGAGTCCGAGGGCGGCACCTTCAGCATCTGGAATATCTGGATAGGGGGCCTGCGTAGCCGGTCCATTTGAGGACGCACCCCAGGACTGCTCCGTTCGAAGGACATGAGAGCGAGGTGATGGCGAGGTGAGTGCGTTGGAGGTGGCCATCGCGATACAGTAGGAGGTAGAGTGTTGGGACGGGTAGCATCGTGGATGAGCAAGGCGAAGGGCTGAGGACTTGTACATCTGGATACGAGGATTCAAGTTTGTACGTACAATTTGTGACGCCAGCCGGAGAATATGCATGGGGCGCCACAACGCCTGATCACGAGCACAAGCGTGGCAGGACCAGCTTGGCGGATGTCATCCACTCCTCGCAGTTCCTTGCATCGGATCTGATGCACTTTGCTGTAGTAAATTTTGCTGGTGGTGGTGCAGAGAGCGCCACGAGTGACGACAGCCGAGCTACTTCACCAGCAGGGTGCCATTAGGCCTAGCCCACAGCAAAGGCCGACGCTGGCCAGGAAGGAAACGAGTCTTCCCAAAGCAGCGAAGACGACGGCTAAACCTGCGTGAACCCCGCGATCCGGACATATGTCGTCCGCGCAGATGGATATGTCGCCTGTCCAGACTCCAGCCGCTGTCGAGGCCCACCCAGGCGCGGCGCCGCCACGTTGCAAAGGCGTGCACACACTAAAGTCGAGCGTTCGCCTGGCGAGCTCGACGAGCATGCTCTCGACGGCGAGCTGGTGCAGCGGGTGGGTGCCCGCGAAGACCGAGTGCGCTGGCAGCTGCTGTCGTCGCGGAACGTGGTCGTGGTGTGACGGATGACGTCTGATGAAGCTTCCTTACGTACGCAATGGGGCTTCCGCCAAGCTCGCATGCGCTGGCACGCTGCTGTCCGCAGTCGTGCGCTGGCATCGTCGCCCCCGTACCATAATTCCCAATAAATACACAAATAATGCGAGAGGGCGGGAGCGGTGGGCGAGACGATACGAGTGTACGCCAGCTCGCCGATCGTGGAGCGATGCCCGACGCGTGACGTACGAGCCCAAGCCCAAGCCAATTGCAAAGCTGTGCCGCAAATTCTGCATAACAGCGCAACACCATCCGCCCCCGAAGTCGAATCTGCACCCAATCCCATCACTCGCCCTCCCTAATTATTGCAGCTGCAGCCAGGGCGATGCCCAAAGCGACGTTCCTCCAGACGCTGCTGAACCGCCCGACGAAGAAGTACACCTTCCCGCCGCCGGCGAAGGACTATGCGCTGCAGCGCGGCGAGTTTGCGCGCGCCGCGCAGGCCGACAAGGGCAGCCAGGGCAGCAGCGCGAGCGCGGGGTCCACGCTCGTCCAGGAGCAGGTGCGCTTGCCCCCTACCCTCCCCCTTGTTGTCTGTTGTGAGTTTCCCGTGTTGACGGCGCTGATGTGGGCAGGACATGCTCGTGCACGCCCCCGACCTGAAGCACCACGCCTCCGCGGGCTCGTGGGAGCTCGTCGAGCCGAAGCTCTCGCGCACCTACGGCACGCCGCCCCCCACCGTGAGTGCTGCTCTCTCCATTCTCCATATCAGCCCGATCCGGGAATGCTGACGCCGAGCGGAAATGAAGGAGGTGCGCATGAGTGAGGAGAGCATTGTTGCCCCGCTGCCGCTCCCCCCGCAGCGCCGCCGCTCGCTGCAGAGCCAGAGCGCGAGCCGGGATCTGCGCCAAAGGGAGCAGGTGGGTGGCTCGACGTCGGTTCCGTCCGTTGCTCATTTGTGGCAGGCGCAGACGCAAAAAGAGACGAGATCGGTGCAGGGATCGGAGCTGGCGATTGACGTTGGGCAAGCTCAGACGCAAACTCAGGCTAAGGCTCAGAGCCAAACTCAGGCGCATACACAGGCCCACCCGCAACTGCAGCGCCCCACCCCCCGAAAACCCGTCCCCTGGGATACAACCGATGCACCCCCCCAGAGCGAGCAGGTGAGCGCCCACGGCCCACGACGTCAATTCCATCCGTTGCTCATTTCTGGCAGGTCCCTGTTCAGACGCAGAAGGAGAGATCGGTGGTGGGGCTGGAGCAGGTGCGTGGCCCGATTACAGGGGATGGCGGATACTAACATTGCACTGGCTCAGACACAGACACGGACACAGACGCAAACTCAGGCTCACACGCAAGCTCAAAACCAAACTCAGACGCACACACAAACGCAGAAGCAGGCGCACCCGCCCCTGCAGAGCCCCGTCCCCAAAAAACCCGTCCCCGCGCTCACAGCGCTCGACATATCCGAGGCGCGCTTCCTCCAGACTCAGAACCAAACCCGCCCCGCGCCCCGAAAACCCACCCTGGACACCTCCGAGGCACGCCCCTTCCCCCCTTCCCCTTCAATTCTTCTGCTGACTCCCACTCTCTACGAACAGGTGTCGATATCGATCGTCCGCCCCAACCCCACCCCCAAGCCCAAACCCAACCCACAACCCACCCCCAAGCCCAAGCCCAAAGCCGAACCAGAAGCAGACGTGGGCGCAGACTCGGACGCGGACACGGTCGGCACGGGCTCGGACGTGTTCTACACGCCGAACGCGTCCCCGCGCACGTCGCTCGCGCCGAGCCCGAATGTGGACGCGTTCCTCCCGGCGTTCCTCGCTGCGCGGTTGGATGCGGCGGGCGGGGGTGGGAGTGGGGCGTCGGCGGCTGCAGGCAGGAGTGGGGCCCCGACGGCTGTTTCCCCGCCATCATCGGCGGCGGGGACGGCGACGTTCGTGGGCAGCGCCGCGATTGGACGGAATATCGTCCCCCGGGGCGAGCAGCGCACGCCGCCCCCGCGCGTGCCCGCTCCCGTCCACGCTCCAGCGCCGGCATCGACGCCGCCTAATCTTAGCAGGAACGCCGCCCCCGCCCCCGCCTCGGCACCCACGCTCAGCAGGAACGCCACCCCCACCCGCCCCGCCCCACAAACTCAACGACCATCCCAAAACCAAAATTCACCGCCTCAGAGCTACCAGGCCGCGGGCGACACGCCCCCGCGCGGGCGCCCGCAGATCGCGCGCGCGGACTCGGCGAACTCGATGACGAGCACGACGGCGACCACCGACGCGTCGCCGACGCAGCCGACCCGCGTTTACGCCCCGCCCACCGAAAGACCCTCACGCATCGCGCGCGCGGACTCCGCGAACTCGGCGACGAGCACGACGGCGACGACGGACGCCTCGCCGACGCTTACGCGCACGTACGCCCCGCCCTCCGATGGACCCTCACGCACCGATGGCTCCTCACGCACACACACGCCCGAGCGGGAGCGCACGCACTCGGGCGCGGGCTCGCTCGACCAGGGGGGCAGGCGGCTGCGGCGCAAGAAGCGGCGCGCCGCGGGGGCGTTCAGCGCGAGCGCGAGCGCGGAGGCGGATGTGACGTTCACGCCCGTTGCCCACACCGGGACGGGCGCGGGGCTGAGGCGGCGGAGCGCGCACGCGGAGGACCCGGCGAAGCGGATTAGTGCCGCGAGCACGGGGACGGAGGAGAGCTTTGGGGAGCCGGTGGCGGAGGCGGGTGTGGGGGAACTGGGGACGGGGAAGGGGCTGGGGCTGGGGGAGGACTGGGCGAAGGACGTGCGGTGGCTCGTCGCACCGCCCGCCTCTGTTTCTGGGTCTGTGTCGAGCGCGGGGTCGCGGCGGGCGCCGGGGTCGGGGGCGAGCGCGGCGGGGAGCTCGACGTCCGCTGTCTCGAAGTCGACTGCTGCCCACACGAGTACGAGTGCGACCTCCGCGAAGACGGGGGGCGAGAAGGTGCCGCGGCCGATGCGGCACCGGCGCTCGAAGTCGCTCATCGACGCGGGCGTCATGGTCGGCACGGCGCTCCCGCCGCTCGCGCAGACGCCGGCGGCGCGCCCCTATCCCGCGCGCCCGCGGCCGCCGAAATCGCAGTCGCAGGATTCGGCCTCGTCGTACCAGTCGCAGGACGCCCGCTCGTCGTATCAGTCGCAGGACTCCTTCTCCTCGTACCAGTCAGCCCAGGACGCGTACCAGCCCCAAGATGCGTACCAGCCGCCCGCCCGGCCGCACCCGCCGCGCCGCGCGCGGTCCGCGCACGCGGCGTCGCGCACGAAAAAGGCGATGAGCGCGGTGCTCGAGGTCGACGAGCCGCTCGAGCGCGAGCTGCACTACACGCTCATGCGCGGCGCGGGCGACGTGCACTTCCCCGGAGACGGGAATGGCGCGCGCACGCCGACGCCCACACCCACGCCGCCGCCCCCGCCGTCGAGCTCGTCGGGGAGCGTGCGCACGGGCTCGTACCGCACCGCGCACACCGCGGGCTCGGGCTCGTTCCATACCGCGCCGTCGACGCGTATCCCCCGCGCGCCGCGCTCGCAGTACACGCACCCGGGGCGCACGGTCGACCTGCCCGCGGCGGCGGCGCCGTCCGCGCTGCCGTCGAGCGGCACGCCCGGGTACACGGGGCTCGTGCTGCCGCGCGCGCCGGGCGTGATGCCGCCGCCGACGCGCGGCGGGAGCGGCGCGGTGGACCTCACGCGCGCGGGGCTCGCGCAGACGACGATGGCGAGCGTGGAGGTGGTCAAGGGGATCGCCGCGGCGGGCGCGAACGGGGGGGCGAAGCGCGGGTGGCTGTTTGGGCGGAAGAAGGCGGTGGGGGAGGGGAAGAAGGGGGGGAAGGGGAAGGAGCGGGAGGGCGAGGCGGGGCTGGGGTTCACGTCGTACCGCCCGCCGCCGTCGCACCTCCCGCCGTCGGGCGTGCTGGTGCAGGTGTGGGCCGTCGCGCTCGACACGCTCGACTTGGCGCTCGCCTCGCCGCCTGGCCTCCCCGTGGGGTACATCCCGGGGCGCGCGCTTGCGGGGCGCGTCGTTGAGGTCGGGTGGGGCGTCTCGGAGGCCATCGTCAGTCGGAACGAGTGGATCGTGGGCATGATGGACGTAAAAGAGGCGGCGAAGGGCAAGCGGGGCGAGGGCGCGCTCGCGGAGTTCGTAGTGCTCGACCGGAAGCGCGTGTGCAGGGTCCCAACGCCGAAGATGAAGACCGACTCGGGCCTGGGGTACTCGCAGGAAGAAGAGGCGGCGGGAGACGATGACCTGACACTCGAAGAACTGGCGCTGATTGCGCTGGTGGGTGTGCCTGCGTACCGCGCCGTGCGCACCTTCGCCCCGCTGGAGGCCGCGCTCGCCGGTGCTCCGTCCAAACGCATACTCATTCTGCAGGGCCACGACGGCGCGGGGGCACTCGCCGCGCAGATGCTTGCGCGACTCGGGTGGCGCGTCGCCATCCACGCTGCCCAGCCTGTCCTCGCTCGCGAAGGCATCGACGAGGTGTTCGTCGATGAAGACGCGGAAGCGTTGGTGCTCCGCCTCGCGGGCGAGGAGGAGATTTTCGATGCGGTGCTGGACACCATCGGTGGCCGCGCTATATGGGAGGCCGGTGTGGCGCTGCTCTCATGTGGCGGGGGTGAGGCGCAGTTCACTACCCTCGTCGGCGACTTCCCGGAGCGTGTGGTCCCAAGCTCTAGCGACCTCTACAAGGCCGGCACGCGCTCGAACAAGAAACATGGCGCGGGTGGCGCGAGTGGGTCGCTCGAGGGCTCGCGGAGGAACAGCATGAGCGTGAGCGACACCGTCAGCGTGCGGTCGTACGGCACCACCAAGAGCGCAGGCGGGACGAGGAGCAGCAAGGGCGGGAAGGTGGCGTACGCGTGGGTGATTGCGAGCCAGGACGTGGACTGGCAGGGAGAAGATGTTGGGGACACGCTGCGTGCTGCTGTGCGTGGGGCGCTGGGGCCGGCGGGAGTGCGGCCTGCGCTCGTCCCCGAGGTAGTGGTGCCTTTCGAGAGGGCGCCTGAAGTGTTTTCTGGTG